>QXVX01006735.1:4968-40731 GCA_013436065.1 Halocynthia aurantium
GAATTGTGATATTCTAACTGTTACATAGTATACTTAAATACGGTATATAAATTATATTACAAATTTAGAAAAATCTCTCCCCTTTTCAGATTCCTACCTACCTAAATCCTGGGAGTAAAAACTACACTATTAGATTCAGCTTAGAATTTTCCCTTCAAAACCTTCTATAGCTTCATTTTGCAGTCCCATTGCTGAGGCTTCCCGTCAAAGTAAGTACTGACCCATGTCCCGACTTCTCCTCTGAAAGCACTTGCAAGTTGATACCCTAAATTTGAACAGTTCATGATGCTGGGAAAGGTTTTTATTATGAGTTACTTCGTCTATGATGGAGTCAATTTCCCGGACAGGGATAGGTAGTGTTTAGTGAATAGTAAAGTGTAAATTGTGCTAAATTGAACAGTAAAATAACGTTACATAATTGTTGAGAAACTTACTTGCATAGATTTTGTAAGTAACCACATACCATTACCACATTTATTAATGTACGAAACTCTTACTCTCAAAAGTAAATGTCTACGAGAGAAAGATATCTTCACCTCTCATATTCATGTTTTATCTTCAGGTCAAAAATACAACTCAGCTTTCAAATTCGGGGTCAAAGTTGTGAATATTAACTGGCTATATGATAGCATAGAGAAAAAAGCATGCCAGAACAATGAAGAATATGCAGTGAAGAGTGAAGGTACTAGATATATCGAATTCAAAAATGGACTTTTATTGTCGCATAGTTTTATCTATATGTTTACTATCCTTCTATATGTGCTAGGCATAAGCAAGCAGGCGGCAGTCAATCAGTCAACACCAGAAAAAGAATTCTTGAAGCCTAAAGCAAAGATTGGTGATGGTAACCTGAGAATCATCTGCGAATTTTTTTGCTCGACTCTATTTTAATTTTATTTTCCATGTTCATTTTTTATGTTTGCAGTGGATTTAAGTTGCATCGGCCGATCGATGGTTAACGAGACCGTTCAGTCCACCATGAACGATACGACAATGTCATCCTTGAACTTCTCTAGAAGGTAGCATTTTTTATTTAATGGGTGTTATAAAAGGTATATTTATCTGTAACACTTTTTGCATATTGTTTGTTATAGTTTGTTTATGGTTCTTGCCTGAATCATTCACATACGAATGTTGACATAGGGTATGTGATACACTATAACTGAGACAATGCATTGTATTATAGGAACGATTCATTTCAAGTTGAGGCAAGTGTCAGGCATGATGCAGCTGCAAAGTCGAAGCAGAAGCTTTTATCGTTTCCCGATGGAAATTACAGGAATATCCTCGACGGTGTTTACGTTTATCTAACTGGCTTTTCCGTGGCCGAAGGGGAAAAGATGAGGAGGCTTTTGAGCTTGTCCAACGCTATAATGTCAGTTTTTTCCCTTGTTGTAATCATGACTTCTTGAGACTTTTTTGATTTCTTACCGCTTTATTATCTTGATTTCAGTTACAATCAGCTCACCGCAAGTGTGAGTCATGTCATCATTGGTCCGACCACTCGTTTGGCAAACAGCGTAAAAACTTCAGTAGTGTCTGTACATGCTCAGGTATCGTATATTTGCCGACAGTTTTATTACAATAGTACTATGAAGGCTTGTTTATATGTCACATGAACCGGAAGTCTTTTTAAAATAAGTTGGTGTATTTCCTGGCATACTTGAGATATTCTAAATATTCCTGAGCTGCAGCTGCATTCAAAAGCTTGCTTCTGTTTTTATCTAGAATCCGGAACTTCAAACTGTTCGTTATACTTGGGTCCTCGAATGTCTGGAGGCGTCTGAATTGGTGTCGGAGAGCGATCATTGGGCAGAAGAACTGCTGCCTGCCCCTCATGTCAATTCTGGAGAAGAAACGCTCGAAGAAAACAGTGAAATCTTCAGCACAACTAGGTGATTTACTTTGATTGGAATCTGTGCTTTTTTTGACTTTATATAATCTTTATTCGTTTGACTTCAGTACGACCTTGAAGAAGAAACTAAAATTTGACGACACTGCCATTGATCAAAGAGCTTCGATATTGCCTTTTATTGAAGATAATGATATGCTGTCACAGTACTATGATCCACATGCCACAACATTGACGGAGGACACAACAGCAGCTATAAAGGTACATGTTACTTAAGCTATACTTTTTGGCTGAAAAAAACTACAAAACTACAGTAATTAATCCCTTCATGTTTCAAGGATGAGAATGAGACTGCTGTACCAGAAGTAACTACATTCTCACATGAAGATGAAGAACTTAACATGGATATAAGTTTGAAAAACGGAGGCAATGATCCCACTGGGGACAATGACATCACAGGTATAATTTGTACCATGTTACATGAAAATTTTACTGCCGTCGTGATATTTTCTATTATTAAATTTGCAGGAATCTTGGATGTTACTGATTTTCAAGGAGAGAATCAAGTCTATGATTCAAGCTACTGTTTCTCTCGTAAAACTTTCTTTCTGTTCGGTTTCGAAGGAAAGGATCTTGAAGATAAAATCACTGCTATTAAGGCATGTATAAATAGTTCTCGATTTATGAATGACTGATAGTCCAGCTTTTGCAGATAGTAAGTCAAATGTACTGCATTCTATGGAGATAGTAATCCAATACTGTTACTGTATATTGCCCCTTAAATGTTATTTGCAATTATAATACTTTTAAAATTAATTTCTCTAATATTCCTAGGTAGAGGAATGTAAGTGTTCATCTTGTCTAGATGATTATCAGTTCTATAACAATATAAGATTGTTATGGCCCAGCACTAATCTGATGTAGGCACTCAATGTAAATGAAGTTCAGAAAGATGTTGTTAAAACGATGTACAGGGTTCAGGGAAATTATTTTTCATTTGCAGTCTAGAGGTGGCAACGTGTTGTCTGGCAACAGTAAACAAGTCGGAGATTATGCGGTGGTCCCGCTCACAGGTTGGGTCGTAAACAGGACGGTTCAAGACGTAGTTACCGATTTTTGGCTGGTAACTTATATTCTCCATTACTACTCATTTCAAAAATTGGCTTATATTTGTATGCAATAATATGGTATATTTTACCATAGGAACTGTGTCTCTCTCGTGGCAAGCTTGTGCAATCCTACGAAAACACAATGTGCACTCCGATTTCTATACCAAATAACTCTAATCCTCTGGAAGGATGCGTGGCTTGCCTCAGTAAATACCAACCGCCTGAGAGGACATATCTCGCAAACCTCATTCGAGATCTTGGTATCAATTACATGCTATTGCTGGAAGCTCACTGACTCTAAAATGGCCATGAATGAATGAATTCCATGAACGTGATTCGTTATTATTTATCCACAGGCGGAGTATGCCAAGACAGCGTTGCCCGACGGAAAGTCAGAAACCTAGAACCAACGACGCACCTCGTCATATCTGAACCGGGAGGAGAAAAATATTCTGGGTGTAAAAGTTGGGGAATCTACACAGTAACTGAGGAGTTAGTTCTTGTGACTTGGCGTTTATCATACATGGGGGAAGCCATAGTTTAATGCTTTGATTTGTTATGCATTGTCACAGATGGGTGTACGAAAGTGCTAGAAAAGGTCAAAAAGTTACAGAGGATGATTTCTCTGTTGATAAGCCAAGGAAAAGTAAAGTAGCACCTGGCATTGCAACCAGTAAGTAATGAAACTTATTCGATATTCTGTAGGTCATCTCGGTATAAGATAAACAGATAAAGCTGGACAAAAACTTTTACGAGGTGCTTAAATAACATTTGAAAAATTACTTCTTCCAGACGCAGTGGTGAAAGAACCTGTTCGTGCGCATAGTTCGTCCAGCGTGCTGCTCCAACCTTTGCCCAGATTGCCGAATCCTCTTGATAAGATTCGTCTAAGGCTGAAGTTGCAAAAGGAGGCAAAAGAACGAGCAGAAGAGGAAGCTAGAAAGAACGTTGGAACACCTTTAGCAGTCCGAGTAATTGCTAAAATATTTCCTACATAATGTATCACTACAACTAGACGGGCATATTGGATATACTATGGGTTTGGTTCTAGACAAAATTTGATTTTTGAATTATCAGGGTAATGTTTTGAATGTGCATGTACCTTAGACTGGAGTTTCTACTATTTCAGGGACTATCTAGCATAGTATCCTAGCATTAGAGCAATATATTAAAAGACTCCCCACGACTATGATCCTATTGCAGTATAAACGGATGAATTTGGAAACCCCAAGCAAATTCATGAGGAAAGATGGCAGTCCAATAAGCGTAACCTTTGACCTGACCGAGGTTTTTGAAATGCTGAAGACTCCAGCGGAGCAGCAAGCAAAAATTCGTGAAAGCGCTAGAATAAATCCAGAAACGGTAAAGCATATTTTGGGTAAATAATTTCATATTTTCTTATTTTGATTTGTCGCAAAACACTTTTACAGCCAATGAGCGAATTCATAAGTAGGATTTTGGATGAAGCAGTTGCAAAAATCCCCCAGCATCTCATCGAAAATCTCACAAAGAAACTAGATTATGCCATGGAGGAAAAAGATGGAATCGAAACAGGCATGGACAGTGGTGAATAATACTTAATGATGTCTAAGATTTTGTTACTGTCTTGGTACACTAGACTAGATGACAATATACTATACCAGTGGCTTCACGCTGTCAACAATGTACCTCGATCTGGGTTATATCGCACCCATAGGATTTCAGAATATTGAAGGAGCCAAAGTACTTTGGACTGAGTAATAATAATTAGTTGTTGATAATAAGTACAGTGCTTGAAAACCTTGGCTGTGGCTATGGCCCATGAAATACTATTATTACTAGGTCGTACACCACTAATCCGACGACATCCTTTGTTTCAGGACCTCGTCAAATTACCAGAGGTTTATATATAAACATTCTATTACACCTATGTCTAAAATAACGAAAAATATTTTCCAAATGAAATGAAACGAAATGAGAAATAAATGTGACTTAGAGATAATTCTCATAAAACAAGATTGTAAATGATATAGAATAGATGCGTGTCTTGCATGAACTGAAACATGTAGTATTAAAATCTCACCCACCACCTTAAAACGATATGGTGCTGCCGACAGTTGTGTTATCAGAGTCCTCCCTTGGTTCGATATCATAAAGAGTTAAACAACATGTAACATATTTCTCAGATACAATAATATGCTCTTTTTGTAGACCTCAAACTAGAAGTTACTGGAGACCAAACTATGACTGACATAGCTCAAGATGGACAAAATGATGATCCTGATGATGATGAAGGAAAATTTTTCGAAGGTCTTGTTATTTGCTTGAGCAAAAAATTCCACAAAAAGTATCCTGACGTATGCAAGACTGTGAAACTCCACGGCGGAGAGTTTCGATGGACGTACGACAATGCCGTGACTCATTTACTGTTTGAGGTTTGATAGTATACCCGTATATATTTCAGGCTACTTACTTTTAATAGTCGAAAAGATTTAATTTGGCTGTGTGCTTTTGCATTAGGGGAGGACCACCAACAAAAACAAGGAAATTGTGCTGGCCAAAAACGAAGGAAAAATCATTGTCTCTCCTTATTGGATTCAAGCCTGTGTTCAAACTAAGTGTAAAATTGACGAAGCCTTATTTCCACCTTCATATGACCCAAACAATTCGTTGCAGGTAAGTTAGTATGTAAGAAATTATTGTATGTTGTCATAACTCTAAATGGCATTCATTTTTTTTTTAATATTTTTCGGATCAGTATACCAATGCTAAACAGTCTGCTGTTTCCCTTATGCATAATCTTATTGCACATCCTGCTTTGGCCTGGACAGTACCTATATTTTAATCCTCATTCCAGCCCTCTGTGGTTCGCATTGCATTCACTGGATTTCATTCAAAGCATTTTGTTTCGTAACTTCAGAACTCATTTCTTGCTATGGTGGTAACTATAATGTTGTTAAGAGTTTCAAATTAAAAACTTTGCTTCAAATCTGTAATTCGGTATAAAATCATAATGCATAACTTTATCAACTGAACTGTAGCAATGAGTCACTCGCTAATACACCGAGAAATACAGAAAGCCCAATTACACTGAGCCTCAAATATTCTTTCTAGGTTGTGACTACTACAAGTCCATCCAAGTCTAGAAGAAGAACGCTACGGAGTTCTGCCTCGACAAGTTCTGGGGACTCCCCGGTCTCTGACCAGAAAAACAATCAACTGAAATCGGTATGTGTCTCCTTTTTTATCATACAGCCTTAGCAACTGGTTCTACAGAGACACAGATTTCCTTGCAATGGATGGCCAAGCATCTGTTTTAATCTAGATAAAATTTCGAGCAGACTAGACGTAAAAATTTCTATTAGTTTACTGGTAGCAATGTGTGTTGTACATATCACTTAATTGTTTTTTAGCAAGGAAATTTCACTTCAATTTACGTTTACTATTTAATTGGATTCCCAGCAGTCCATGATGCTTCATTGAATTATGATTACGTATCCTCTTTTGAACTAACAAAACTGATAATCCGACACAGTGCTGGAACCAGTGGTGCAAGGAAATCGGTGTCTTACCTCTATATGTTTATATTTAAACAACAGCAAAAGGAAATGGACATTGAGACAGAGGATTCGCAAGAGACCAGAGAGAAACTCAGACTGAAATTAGAACATGTGATGTCCACTGCCAACATTTCGAGAGCAACTCACACCCACAGACTTAGTTGTGAGTGAACAGATATAGAATTTTCTGGAAGTCAAATGTCATCATTCAGTGTGTAGGATCATATAGACTTTTGCAGTGCTATTTGACACCAGCAGTTAGAAGCATCACATTGAACCCTATATTATCTCTAATATAAAAAATATTGTATTCTTCAGTATAATCTATACCTCTACTTCAATGGCTGCAGTTAAATCTCCTTTTATATTCAAAGTACCATGTTATGAGAGTTGTATAGTTTACTGTTCCATACTAAATTCCATATTTACCTATCCAACCAACTTTTTTTATAGGCAACAGTGCTAATACCTCTTCTCCAGCTGCAGCAATAGCACACAGAAGAACTTCTGCAGGTAATAAGCCTATTGAAATGAAAAACCTTGATTCATTCAGGAACGAGTTCTCCCAAGATGTACAGGTAATGTAGAAAGATATCAAAAACATATTTTCCAAGATATATTATTATTGGACTAACACTGCTACTTTGTTGATACTTTCAAAGGTCAGCTGGGATGATCCAACAGGACGGGAAGAGTTGGAAAGATTACAGAGGGAAAATCAAAGCGGCAATGATAGCTCTGCACTAGGGGTAATGCTTGCAGTGATTAGATAGAATGTGAACATTCGTGTAAAGTAAATGAAAGACTGATATATGTGATTTCATATTTTGTTGTTATACCTACTTGATAGAAAACCTGCAAACTGTTACTTTATATCCAGTATATAAATAGGAAACTTGCAGTGGAGAATTGATAATGTGAATGATAAAATGTTTTTACAGATGCCCAACTGTTCAACTTTCAGTGAATGGGGAAAGGAAAATTCTTTTAACGATACAAAGTATCCTGTATGTTCTTCTTTGTTAATTCATAGCTAGTTTGCTCAACCAGAATTTTCTAGTAGCAGACTGAGTATTTGTGTTTAGGATGGAAATGGTACTGCGGAACCTGCCAGTGTTATAGATGGCCTTATTCCTTGCTTCATGTTTACTTCGGTTGAAGATAGGGCTAAATATGTGACCATTGTAACAAAGTTGGGTAAGTTATTACATGATTACGGTAATAGAGTGGAATGCACCTATTAGAATTGCTTTGAACACAGCTGTTTTAATAATGGTAATGACTGATTACACAAGGCCTGTCTGGCCAGAGGCCAGTCTGCACCAGAAGCCATATATTTCTTTGTTGTAATCCTGCTGATGGTTTATTCATACTTAAACCCTCTTCTGGTAAAATCCAAGCAGATGCCTTTGGGCCAGTTATTCATTTGGTTACTGAATACTGTATAGAGATTATGAATTCTGATAAGGTTGAACAACTAGGCAGATTCTGTCGCATTTCAAACAGCTATAAATGTTCTTATTTATGGCTCATTCCATCTCATACCACTTTTCAGGCGGCACCTACAAGGAGGGTAATTTGGAAAATAACGTGACTCATCTTATTGTTGGTAGACCCACAAGAAATGAGAAGTGTTTGACGGCAATCGCTTGCGGTATTTGGGTCCTTGATAGCAAATACTTGGAAGCTTGTGAACAAGCTCAAAAATTTCTTCAGGCATGCTATACACTTATTTCTTGCATGAAACTATATTCTTTTGTTATCTCAAGATACATATTCATGTTTCCAGGAAGATGAATTTGAGTTTGGGAACCCCGAAAACCCAGAAACAAAAACTCTTGGATCCGCCAATTTCATTGATGAATTCAAGATGTCTTGCCATCGTTGGCGTTGTATTTTGCAGAAGGAAAGAAAAGAGTTAGGTGTATGCGTTGGTGCTTTCCATAAATGGAAGGTAGGTTTTTTATGGCTGTGTAAAATGATTTATAACCACCACTGCCAAAAAAGTTTTTTTATCCACCTTGAATCCATTCGTATCATCAGTGAGCAAGAATATGTAGATTATGGACATATTTCCTAAATTCTGTGAACTGATTGACAGAAGGAATTTAAAATCAATATTGTTTCGAAGACACAGTAGAAGTGATATTAGCTGTTCATTAGTATTTTGTTGAATGATTATTATGTGACCTTGGTTGTTCTGGCAAAATTTACCTATTACCTATAACTGAAAACCCTGAAAGGGTATCGTACTATCAGCAGCGTATTGTAAAGTTTTCCATTCATTGGACACTTCAAAAGTTATGGAACTAATTATACTGTAATAATATCACTCGAAGAAAGAATTATTTTAGGAGAAAAACAAGTAAATTACAATATTCAGAAGCAGTGGAGGCAACCACCTTCTAGTTTGTGAAATACTGTAATTCTTCCTTTTTTCTGCTCAGCTGGTGTTAGATATACAACCAAAGATGCTTAACGCGTTCCGTAATGTACTTCTAAGAGGTTCTGCGACAATCCTTTCTGAACGTTTGCCTTATGATGGGAGCATCGATGACCTTACACACATTTTTGTTGATCAAAAGAGAAAAGATCCATTCAACATCAGTGACTTCGAGGGCCTTATTAGCAAGGTCCATGTTTGTGAGATTGCCTTTATAGGTAATTCATTGTATTTGTCCTTATTATATTTGTAGTATAGCCATCTAGTGTTTAGAATAGTATTGAAATGTATTTTGTAAACTGTCTTTTTTCACATGATTGTCTAGCACTCTAGTGTCTAGTCAATATTCTTTATTTTTAAGGCGACTATCTCGTAAAGGATCCAGCACCAGAACCAGAATCATTCTATCCCAACGAGCTGAAAGCGCATTTGGGAAGGACAGATGAAGATGGTAGGGAGATGAAGAGGATCAGATTAGAATGACAATTATTCTTACTTCACTGGAAATTAAATCAACCTTAAATCTTTCGTTTGCTACATTTAATGAATTATTTCGCTAATATTCTGAAATAAATGTTCCTACTTCAGCACTAACACTCTGTTTGTACTATGATATTCTTAAGTTGTGTAGATCCCGAAGTCTCCTGGTGGTTTCTTTTGAGAATCTAGGTGTGGGGAGTAAAATTGCATATATAGTTTGTTACTTGGTTTCACGTATCTTGCGATGAATTTTGGGTTATACTGCCCTATTCCATCAAAAAAGAAACTCGAATTGGGATAAATTCATTACGCTTCAATGCAATTCGTATTTTAAGGTGGTCAACGCTACTTAAGTTGTACAGAACAGATTCCCCCCATCCGAGGGCTAAAACCTAAGGTACGAGATCCCCCGATGTTTGGTCGAACTTACAATTTACGGTTACAGAAGTCATGACACTTCTTAATGATATGCTGTATAGAGAGAAATTATTGTTTCGAATTATTGAAATGTAAAATCTCAGGTAAAACGGATATTTTGCGGGACGTATTGAGAGGTCATTCCGCCTGCCGTCTTCGGAATCAATATAATCGATGTACGTCACCTAGTGGGGACAATCGATCTCGCTTTTTGCAGTTAACTCGTATTCGCTTAGGAATGGGCGAGCAAACAAGATGGCGAGCGCCCTGAAATCGGAAATACCTAGCCAGGAAGTTATTGAAAACTTAAAGAAGGAGGCTCAGCAATTACGGAGGAAGTTGCTGGAAGACAGAAGTAAACTCGACGATGCCGATCGTAAGTAAAAACTTGTATTTGAGTGGTTTCCTTACCAATTTCATAGTACAGATACTCTGTAACTACTATTCAGAATTTCTGCTCAATCCTGTGTAAAGTATGGTTTTATCCTGGCGGAATTATGCCTTGCTTCGGAACTGTGATCTGTCAATAGATTTGAGGGTTGAAAGGCTTGTGGTAATCGGGTTGTAAAGTGTTCCATCCAATTATGTATTCACTAGTTTACATCCACAATTTTAAAAATTAATATTTCGCAGTTCTATTTTATCCCTAACTGTACCCAATGTTAAATGAATTTGTATTGAACTGTTACGATAAAGGTTGAAATAATCAACATATTATAACCCCTGTGCGGTAACCAAAGTTAGGTGGAATATAATCATTAAAATAAGGGCAGTTGCTTTCGGTTTATGATGTTTCGCCTGCCTAATTACGGAGACGTAGGCAATGCTGAAGTGTTTTCATTTTGCATTAGTGAAATTCAGTATTTTGCATTTGTGCATTCTCTGCCTAAGGCAAGTAGTATCATCCCATTACCTTCAATTAGTTTGCTTTTAATGATGTCCACTTAACCAAATACAAGTGCCAGTTATTACAAATTATAATTCAGAGTTATGTGTGTGTATTCTACAAACGGTACGTCAATCAACATTACCAAACTTATTGTGGGAGAAATTATTGTACACACAGTAATTCTCCATCAAACTTCTGTTAGATCACTGTGTTATTCCCACACAATTTGTGCATAGTATGTGACAATACACTATATTATTTTTATGTATAACCTCAATCCTTTTATGAATGTAACATCTGGTAATTGTGTCCCGAGACATCCTGTCATGTATCGATGATTTATATATCCTATGTACAAAGTAGAGCATTTGTTGTGAAGCAAAATTGGTTTCCTTCTGGAAAATACTGACAAAACCACTACTTAAAGTAAAGTACAAAGGTGATTATAAATTTAATCAGACCTAGTTTAATAGCATACTTAATAAATCCAGTGAATCCAGCGAATGAAACTCATTTTTCTAATATTTTTGGAACCCAGTGCGTAATACCTGATGTTTTTTTATTAATGTTAATATTTCATTGTTGAATTTGTTACCTATTGTATTATAAAAATACTTCCCTTTCCCCTCTGCAGCATCTGTTGACTCATATTCCATTGTTGTATTTAGTTTTCACAATGGGAGAGAAGGTCAAACAGTTACCTCCGAACCAACTTCGGACGCGGAAGTTATTAAAAGGCCACACAAGCAAGGTGCTTAATATGGACTGGTCTCAGGACAGAAGGAAAATTGTCAGCTCATCTCAAGTATGTTGTATGGAGTAAAGTATAGTCTTGCTAGGTTACTCATTTCCTACAACTATTTTTTCGGATGGAGTTGATATATAACTTCCCATGTAGTAGTGTATTGGAACACCGTTGTTGCCTATAACCCTAATGAAATATCTAATAATTGTAATTGCTATAAAAAGTCCACCCATTTCTACCCTTTGCTTTTTCGAATTCCTGCGATAACATCGTAAAATGGTATATGTTACATTACAGACCCTGGTATATACTGTCTTATCCGACTCCCTATTATCAATTCTTTAATATTTGTATGTGATGCACCTTTACTTCCCAAAAGGTTGATGCACTTTCCTTGTTTAAAGAACTTATTACATGCGTTTCATCTGTCTGTTTTTTTATTGAAGGATGGAAAAGTTATAGTTTGGGACGCTTTCTCCGGCATAAAGGTAAGGATTTTCATTTCAATCATTCCAAGTCGAATTTCTTTGTAATGAGTAGCAAATAATTGTATCTGGATTTCGTTACTCAGGAACATGTTATAAGTTTACCGACAACATGGGTCAATTCGTGTGCCTACGCACCATCTGGGAATCTGATAGCGTGCGGGTATGTACCTAAGCAGTGTGCAGTCATGCTTTATTAATGAATTTTTGAAATCTTTGTCTGCCTCTCTCGTGTAGTGTTTCTTACCCTTTCTGGATATGTTTTAGCGGATTGGACAATAAGTGTTCTGTATTTCGTATCGGCTCCCTGGGCAATGTTCAATCTGGTTCCAGCGGGGCGATTAAACAAGCAGGTACAAACAGTACTACTGAAGGTGCGAATTCTATGATGCAACAAAGAAAAGTTGTCGCGATGCATACGAGTTATGTATCTTCGTGTTCCTTTACACAATCTGATCATCAGGTAATTTTTACTTTAAAATTCCATGTTAATCATTCAATCGAAAGCCTCTATGGATTTCCAAGCGAATTGATCTGGTTTATAAAACCAAAAATGTATCTATTCAATCTTTGGACAGATCTTAACTGCTTCAGGTGACAGCACATGCGCATTGTGGGATGTTGAGAGCAGCCAGTTATTACAGAGTTTCCACGGACATCAGTGCGATGTCATGGACGCATCCCTGTCCCCCCTCATAACAGGAAACTTGTTTATTTCCGGGGTAAGAGCAATTTTAGATAAAAGAAAAGTATGCTCCTTGGCGGACACTGACTTATGGCCAAATCCAATTTGGAAGTATTCCAGAACAATTGTGTAGCTAACAAAGGTTGTTTAAATCCTTCTGAGGAATTTCTTAACCATTCATCTCAGTTGTTGGAATACTGAAACATATATCCAACGCAACAGTTGTGCTCTGCTTACCTGTGATCATATCAAATTGATGTAGCATTCCCCACTTGATTATTATTTGATTTAATCTATAGGTAAATTGCTATTGACAAAGAACCGTTCACATGTTTATTGATCTTGCTGTGAGGATCTAATTATCATATAATACTCGATTTCCTCTTCGTTTATCTCTCTTGACCTAATTGTATTTGGGATGAGTGCATAGATACAACCGCCATCATTTAATCAAAACTAATACTAGATGTAGTTGTGCCATGTGTTCAGAATAGACATGGTCGGACAAATACACTGTTCTGATTGCAGTAAGGCAGAAAATCAGTAGTTAAACATAAGATTATTAACCAAGGCTACCTGAATTTTCATTCTAAACTAAGAATGAACTAAATTTTATTTACTGACATGTGAAACCTATGAATATTTAAAATGCAATGTTTTAAAATCCGTATAATAAATAAGTAACTATTTAAAGGGACATATTTCAATACTTCAACTACATAGCTAAGTGAAATTTAGTTTAGAAAACTTGCTCATTTATAAATTAGTTCGGATCCTTTATAATCATTACTTTCTTCCTAGGGATGTGACAACACAGCTTGCGTGTGGGACATGCGCATCGGTCAGTGCGTCCAGTCCTTTAACACCCACGAATCAGACATCAATACTGTACGGTATGTGCATTGTTTGTATTCCTTCCGGACCATTCATATGTAATGGGCTTAGTATGCATTGAATTTTTTATGAATATCTTAGGACTGTTAATGTAGTTAGTTTCCGTGCAGCTGGTACTTAGACTATTCTGATGAGTCTTGAATCAACAATAGATGTATAGTATTTGGTAGCTTATTTAATTAAATAAATAATTCAATTCATTAGCAGTACTGTAAAGCACATCATTGTGAAAAAGTGCTGACATTAATTTTAGTATGAGATGTGTAGTACAAAAATTAAACCATAATAATGAATCCTTTTATGTAATTTTTTATTCTGTATTATTTACAACTGTATTACATATCTTATTTATTAGAAAACTCTTCATTACCAGCAGGGGTATTTTATTACATAAAAACACTTATTTTTTTATCCAGATATCTTATTTTTATATATTAAATCTAGTATTCTGTATTTTTAGATATGAAGGATTCTATTATCACATAGTACATAGAAAAGTACACTGTTTCTATATACGAAGCGATAAAACTATTTTCGCTAGATATACTAATTCATCTACTATGCTTTCTTGATTCCAGGTGGTTCCCTAGTGGTGAAGCATTTGCATCAGGATCTGAAGATTCAACGGTACCTTTATTTATTTATTTTTTTGTTACTCTGTTCATATGATTGAGATGTTCTTCAAAATCGCATGCCTGTGCATCAAACACAGTCTGTCTTGTCCTTCAATCCTGTATGGAGCCACCATACAATAAATTTGATAAGATTATTTTGAATGGTTGATTTGGATGTCGTCGTGGCCAATCTTTTTTGCTAGCAAGACCTCAAACATGTATTTTCACTATCATGAGTTTATGGCATATCTTGCACTTCATACTTTTTTATCTGTCGGTTTCAATTCAGGCATTATATATCCCATTCCATTCAGTTCATTCTTTAGCATATTTGCCAAGCTTGTCTCGTCATGATTGGCAAGACAGGGGTTTATTGTTATTGCACCTTTGTGTTGCATGTAAGAACATACTAAACAGAATTGAGAATCTTTGGGAGTCAAATCTTAAGCTATTATGGAATACTTTTAGTGACTGTGAAGTAAATTTTAGTGCTGTCCATCATCGACTTTCACATTATTTTACACTGCTCACTTTGCTAGTTACTCACTTCATATTATGTTTTGCACGTGCAGGTGTCATCTTTCCGTTTGTCTTGCATGTTTCAATGTTCCGATACGCAATATGTTTTCGTTTGTCTCATTTCTTGAGCATGCTTTGAGTAAGGGTAAGTTGAATTGCAAGTAGGCTTTGTGTGAAATTTATTAGGCACAATTCCATCTTTCATATGCTCCCACTGCAGTGATCGGAATAAATATTGCAAAATAAATGCCGGAAGGATTTCATCACATGAATGTATATGGGCAAGATAATTTTTAGGGACTCTAGTGGAGTCTGAATTTTGTGCCATTTATGGTTTAACTGGTTCACACCGGTTCTCAAGAAAAAGGTTACTGCATTATTTATTGCATACATTTTCATTATTTATTCCATCCACAAAAAAGTTCATGGATGTAAACTATTATCCAACTGAAAGTATGATATTTTTCTGTGATATTCCTTCATGCATCAATTTCTCCTCAAACACCCTCTGCAGTGTTCAATTAAAAAAAACTATAAATATCTAGAACTCCCCTTACACCAGAAATCAATGTTTTCTTACAGATTAGACTCTATGATCTTCGGGCGGATAAGGAAATTGCGTGCTATTCTAAGCCGAGCGTACTCTTTGGCATAAATTCTGTAGATTTCTCAGTTAGTGGTAAGTACAGCTACCTAAGTCTCTCATTATTGAAGTGTGTTGCAACTTGAGATAACATCAAAATTTGACGTATGTTTTCAGGACGAATCATCTATGGCGCTTACAATGACTACCTCGTCCATGTGTGGGACACTATAAAAGGGGAAAAAATAGGTTGTTTATTCGGACATGAAAATCGAGTGAGCACGCTCCGAGTTTCACCTGACGGCACATGTTTTTGTACGGGAAGTTGGGACAGTACATTGCGAGTAAGTATGCTTACCTGTTGGTCTCCATGCTTTCCCCTGCTAACAATCTATAGTGCAATACCAATAATGTGGGCTGCTAAAAGCTGCATTTCTATGCTTGGGGGTTATAGTTTTTTTGTTATATTTACTTTGAAATCTTAATTTATTCAAATTCATGAGTCTAATCTTTGAATCTCAAAGATGAGTTAAGAAATATCAAAATACATTTTGGAAGCTTGGTATAATTCAAACTTTATTACGGTATTGAAATTCTACATTGATACACTATGGTAATGTGTTGAACTTCCATAAGTCTCTAATATCGATTGGGATTGGAGCTTGCTGCGTAAATTGAGTAAATCTGTTATTATAGGCAATAAAAATTATAACGGTTCTCTTATTTCATAGGTGTGGGCCTGACTTTTTTGCATTACATTGCAAAGCCCACTGCTCTCATTCTGTAAACGATATAGCAGTCAGTTTATTTCCGCCGTTGGAAGTATCTATAATATGAACTGTCTCTACGCTGAGTCTTGAACTACTGGTCGGATGGAAAAGAAATAATGTTTTAAGCTACTTGGATTTTCGAATTATGCAATGATGAGAATTCTCTTCTTAGCCCCAACCAGTTCAACCTAGATTGAACAGCGGTAATATAAGGATACTGCCCTTTGAACATCTTTTGTAGCTGTATTTCCAGTATGCTCTTTTTGCCATGCATAGGTCTATGCTGCTAGATATAGACCAATTAACCTTTGTGCAAGCTTATTCAGTCTAAAGTCCTATCTTTGGAAGCTATTAATACACCTGTCAGCATGAGATTTTTGATATCAGCTATATTGAGATTACTTACAAGAGAGAGAGAGAGAGAGAAGTCAAGCCAAGGATATGAGCCATGTGTATCTTCAATTCTTTTTTTCATTTGATATATTTAGTCGTTTTATATTTATTCGCGTAGATCTCGTTGAAATCATGAACGTGCATGTCATTTTAAGAATAGCCATGGCAAAATACTTTTTTACTGTTTAAAATGATTTTCTTTCCAAATCTCGTACCATAGTAAGTATCCCTGTTTTTTCCTATTTGCCATTCCCTAACCAATCCTGGTTTGTGCTCTTTTTTTTGTCTGTGTGATTTTGCAATTTCCATGTTACCATTCGGTTGTACGGTGTTGTGTTCTACAGCTAGATGTGTTGATACAGTGAGTAGGGATATATGGATAGTTGTAGTCGGGGGATCTGTAACTATATCAGCAAAAATAATTGTCTTCATTTACTATTTGAGTTCCATTCTCCGACCTCGTTTATTCTGGATAAAGAATACTATAATAATAATATCGTTGCTAAATTTCAATATCATGATCACACCAGGCATTTCATCCATGACATGATATATACAATGACTACAAGAACCATATTCGGGCCAGTTCTTCTGATTTTCGATATTTTGCATAACGTAGCCTCTTCTAAGTGGACTGTTATTCCCATAAATCTTTCACTGTAGACTAGTCATTTTGTGTTTCATGTTGGTTTTGTCGGACCGGGTAACTTTGCTATTGAAGTAGTTCTCGCTATTTATTACAGTCCTACCCTACAAGCTATGGACTCGCAGCTAAAATCAGTTGTGGCGTGGAAAAAAAACCTTGGCTATATTTCTCTGTATCTGCAACCATATTGTCGTCGTATTACATTACACTATATTGTGGAGATCTGGTACTGGGAGAGGTGCAGTACTTGGTGCGTCACAGAAATTGACTTGTGTTGTGTGTGCTCCTTTGGATATGAGTGGATATGCTTGTTGTGATATTTGTTCAATTCCTTTTCGTCAGTGGAAATATTGAGATTAAAATGTTACTGTGTCTAAAAGCAATACACTACCACAAGAAGAAAACTAATTAAATATTTTCAGAAGTCTTTACCTACATCAAAAAAATATTGTAGACAGTTTTATATTTGAATTGGAATCACATCGTGGAGTACTATGTATCGGTATTCGTGATAAATATGGTTCAAGGGTTACAAGGACCACGGGATTATTAGAAAATTACAGCCAGAGGAAATATATTCACAGTCAACGACTGAGGGAGTAAAGTAATCTTTATTGATACATGCGTCCAGCAAATAGCAGTTAACCAGGATTCATAATTGTGTCAGCATATTTATTGCAAGGGCGGCGTTTGTTTTCGACCGTTTGTTCGTCTCCCGCATTATGCGACGGGTCAGTTAACGGACAGTTGCTGTTGCTTTTGTGAGGGTGAGTTGGAAGTGTAAGAGCAAGGTGATGTTTGAGAGTTGGTAAGATTACTGTTGGTTGGTCAGTAGAGCCACTGTGGAGTACGTTGTGCAGTTACCACATTTCAGTTGAATCGCGATGAAAACAATTCGTGGTTCAGTTTAGTTTGCGATATTATGAATAATTTCTTTATAATCAAAGTGCGTTCCTCCTCGATATTCCGTATAGTAACTCAAATTTACAGACAATACCAGTGAGAGCGAAAACAGTGAAAGGAAATGATTAGTTTTTTATTTCGTGTGAATCAGAGGAACAAGGATAGTAAAACCGCCCAGTTAAACGGGCGTAGAATTTGGCTTCCATTTTTGAAAATATCTGGCTATTTCTTCTGCTTCTCCTCTGTTGTAGTTAACCAGTCGTATTTCCTTTAAACCGGTAGATCTACTTGCAGATGGTCTTAATTGACTGTTATACGTTTCAATAGCGCATACCATTGCTTCGCAAAATATTTTAAGCGGAACATCGTAGATACCTGTATATCGACATCATTTAGCAGTGGTTTCACTTGAAATGATAGTTTGATAAATTATACAAAACGAGTAGGCTTAGTATACATGATTACCTGTACTAATTGCCGGAATTGCAACACTTTTTGCCTTAACATCCTTGCTGGCAACATATAAGAGACGTGAGCACAACTCTTTCATTATCCGTAAGCACTCTCTTACTTTATCTTTGTATCCTCCCTTAAAATTATACCATTCTGGTCCTGTCACGTGCATTACCCTTCAAAGAAATTTGGATAAATTTTATAAGCCACGTCAAAAACTCCTAATATATCAGCGAAGTTGTACTCACTCCCTACACTTCAGGTTCCGGTAGGCTCTTGTGTGGACAACTTCGCCAATGTACAAAGGAGCATTATTCCTTTTATCCATCAGTATTTTGCATTCTTTTCTGAATTGACTGCCGCCAGCCTCGTAAATAGCACCAGTAACTCCGCCGCCGCCAAGTAGTCGTGCGTTAGCGGCGTTCACGATCGCATCTGTTTCTTGCTTGGAGATATCGCCGCAAACTACGGATATAACAAGCCTCGTGATAGGGTAGGTGAATAGAAAGAGTGGTCGAGGAATTTCGGATGGCAAATTCAGAGAAGACTCTTTCGCGGTATATGTTTCCTTTGGTGGTGCTTTGTTGCCTATTATAGCACAGAATACATCTATTGCAACCTGACAAAGTTCTTCTGAGGATGAAAACACGGCGAGACCTCCATTACTTGTTTCAGCAGTTAACACAACTTCCGGGAATGCAGCTCCAGCACGACGAATTGCCTCCTTAATTTTCTCTTTTTGGACGCCGTAGAGTTTTGGCAAATCGTAATTTATCTGCATTAGGCTATCTTGCGTCGATCTGTAGAGGTTTTGAAACGAGTATATCGCTTTTTCTACAGAATTTTGGTCGTGCGCTTGGGAAATGAACGTAATTTCTTTCGTGTCCTTCTTTGTCTTTTCACTAACAGTTACGCGATGTTGTTCACTAGATAAATTAATGTTATGAGGGCTATTATTATCTGACTATTGAGCGGAATATAAAGTATCATGCACCATTGTTTTCATCCTAGGAATATAATCGAGTAAACCGTACTAAATTTGCTCCAGCTCAGTTGTAGATTGGCGTTTTAGAAGTTCAAATGTGTCCGCATCAACAGAAATGGTATCGCTAAATGGTTCCTTCCCGTTTGTAGAGATATTCCTTTTTACAACGACCATGTTTGTCACATCAGCTGAAGCATCAACATTACTCTGGTCTTGATATGCGTCCTCTGTTTTCCTGCTATGTAGCTGCTCTAATCTTTCGAAAGCAGCTTTCATTTTGTACCATTCGCCTTAAAAATGCAATTCATAAATACCAAGAAAGCTTTCAGTTCAAGACAACAGGACCTTACCAGTGACTATTAATGATCCATGTTTAGTTTGAGTGTTTAAACCTAATTCCATCAAATAGTCTTCATAATTTCCATCAATAGTAGACAAGGCTTGCTTGTTTAATTCAGAGGCAGCTGACTGAAAAACCTTTAGCAAGATTTACAATTGAGGTTAAACAGGAAGGTGTGAACATATTAAAAATAGAATTTACCTCTCCGCTGAATTTCGACACTGATACTTGATTTTTCGATTTATGTATCACATGACTATTCTTGAGAACAGACTGTACAGCTGCAAATGAATTTTATCCATGATACTTTGCTTTGTATATCGTACTACAATATGGGCTTGACTATATAACACTCACTACTGCTATCTTCGAATTCTACCACAGCGCAATCGGATTCTTCGTACGATTTAGGGTAGACAACTGAAACAACGTTACCTCCACCAAACTTTGATTTTTGAAAATGAATTTCCAAACGGTTCCGCGAAATGCTTTTCGGTATGTTTGTAACGAGAATTTTGTTTTCGCACTCGTTCATACTGACATTGTTATTCGCCATTACCTCAACGCGTTGAAGTATATGACAGCGAACCAGAATACAAATCCACTAAACTAAAACGTGCGCTGAACTATGCTAAAGCTTCGACACAGCAAGCAGTTGCTCCCTTCTTTGTAACTTTATTCAAACAACTGTAGAAGCATAGTTTTCGAAGACTGTGGTAGAACTATTTGCTGTATTTAAGTACATAATGGCGAACAGTGATCCGCGATGCATCGCTTAGGGGAAAAACCTATTTCGATACTTCTCCAATCGCTGCTAGGCTTTCATCACGACAAGAAACTGGGATATCAAATAAATATCGTGGGGTAACTGAATTAACCAGTAGAATCTCACAATTTACATTACGATGAATAGTACTATTAAATCATATATAATATAATACATGCGAAAGCAACGGCAAGATATATGTATTTAACACGTATTTTCCATTCTGCGTGTGCAAGTTGTCTCGGTAACGTATAGAAGGCAATAAAATATTGTTAGAATTTCATCTAGTTACCATTTCGAAATAACATATATTTCACAATTTTTAGTTGCACACTACTCTTATATACACTCGGTTGCAGGTTATCGAAAAAAATAGCAAATTTTCTTTGAGCCATAACGTCCGTCTTTTTCCAACGTAGGCAATGGTTGAATGGGCATAAGCTGTAGGCGGCAGGCTCTTGGCGGGAGCACTTGAGGAAAAAAGAAAAGGGACAATATAAATACTTCGGTAGAGTATACAAGGCTTCGATAGAACATATTTACTTAACTTGTCCACAAACAGTCGTTCTTGCAGATACTCTTTTTAAGTTATCCGCGGTTCCAGGCGAAAAAAGATATTTGTATTTGAGATATGTTTTTATCTAATGCTCGCACGTGCATATCGTTGGCTTTGAGCTCACCATGTTGTATATGGTCAGTCCATTGCGGTACATATGCAACTACTATACTCACGTTCTGACACTGGTCTTCTAATTTTTACCCATCTAAACTACTAATTCACAGTAGTAGAAATTAAAAAGTTTGTGTTCGACTCTTCCGATATTTTTACTTTGACAATAACACTGTCTGTATAAAATTATGTTTGCAGCAGGATTGATTGTTAGACGTTAGTTATTCTTGTAGAAATACAATGGCGGAATTACTGTCAGCTGGAGCAATAGCGGTATGTATCATTGCTTTGAAATTCACCCTTATCTTAATAGCAAATATTGATGATGAAAATATGTTATAAATAAATGCCTTGCTCCTATTATTTTTTGAAAAGTGTTAGACTTCTCAATTACATTTGTTTTCAACTTGAACTCCCGTTATATTGATGCTTTTCATGTACTTTGTAATCATGTATGTCTGCTATTTGATATACTTTGATTTAAAAGGCTATCCTCAGTGATGAACAGCCTGAGAGACCAGTGTTCCAGGTCCTGGGCTCAAAAATACTCACCAGCAGTTCTACGGAAAGAGTTCGATTGAACATTTCTGATGGGGAATATCATATGGCCAGTAAGTTTTCAATGGTTTGTTATTGTAAGTTGAAAATAATTTAGCTTGTTTTGCAGTAATAATGTTCGGTTATTGCAGCTACAATGTTGGCTACTCAGCTGAACCACTTGGTGAAAGAGAACAAGATCGAGAAATATGCCATCATCCAAGTTAACAAGTATCAAGTGTCGGTTCTTCAGGAATCAAGGTAAAGTGTTCATGGTACAGATGGTAGTGATTGAAAACTAATGAATTAACGAGATTCAAAAATCAAGAGCTTGTCTATGAGATTTTTCATACAGATTGTGTTGTGTTTTACCGCTTATGCAGTAAAATAGTGAAGCACTTTGTAATATAATTTGAGTAGACCGAAGTAAATGCAGGAACTTTCCTTTTTGTAACAATTTACATACTATATAGACCAGTGGTTCTTAACCCAATTGAAGGTACCGAACCCTGCAAGTTTCATCAGTGCATTCACCGAACCCTTCGTTATATAAGCCGCCCTTGATTATAAGCCGCGTGTAATGATGAAATGATGAAAGTCGCACTATAACATAGGGTAGCGTACCTAAGCCTTTTCGGTCATTTTTTTACGGCAATGTCACAAACAGCAGACAATATGAAACTTTTTATTTATTTTAACATCGGCGTACCATCGACTCGTCCACTTTTACTTATTCTTAAACACGAGCTATTGCAGTTTGAACGTTAATGGTATGGTAAGGGAAAAATGTAAGGCGAAATGATGAAAAGAACACAATAAAGTAGAATTCTTGATCTCTGCCGAACCCCTGAGACCGAATCACCGAACCCCTGGGGTTCGATCGAACCCCTGTTAAGAACCACTGATATAGACCATATATATATATACTATGACTACTGTTGAATAAATAGTCCGGCAATATTTTTGCATTGTCACTTTGCTGAAAGTTAAGAATATTCTTCCTCTATAGACATATTTTGCTTTGTCTGGAAGTGGACGTCCTGAAAACAGCGCAGGAAGTAGGAGAAAGAATCGGCGATCCCATATCAACGAATCAATTTGGTTTGTTGATTATTACTGCTCCTGAAATCTTCCAACTTGTGCCAGCACTTACATTTTTCCATCATTTTTTTAAGTGAAAGGAAGCACGAGGACGAAGCCTAACACAGGATCAACACCAGCTAATACGAACGGAACAACTTCACACAAGAGTCCTAAAAATACTGGCAAAATGCAGTTCCACAACAGCGATGTCCCGAAGACCCCCGGTGGCACGCCTGTTCGTGTAATGCAGATTGCCAATTTGACTCCGTATCAAAACAAGTTAGATGGGAGAATCCATATGATCTATGTTTATAAATCAACAAAATAATAATGATAATAATAATCTTTGCAGGTGGACAGTTAAAGCTCGAATAACTCAGAAGGGAGATATACGCGAGTGGAAGAATGCACGGGGTGAAGGAAAACTATTCAGCTTCACGATGCTGGACGAAAGCGGTGATATTCGTGGCACTGGGTTCAAAGAAGAAGTCGACAAGTTTTATAATCTGTTGGAAGCCGGAAAGGTAATTTTAAGGTTTTAGCATAATGTTTTTTTATCAAATTACCTATAATTTTGTTTCTTTATAGGTGTATTATGTATCAAACGCTACCCTGAAACCAGCCAACAGACAGTACAACAACACAACACATGACTATGAGATGACGCTGCGACGAGAGTCGGCCATCATCCCCTGCGAGGAGTCGGAGGTCGGCGACGTGCCGAAAGTGTTATACAATTTTGTTTCTGTGTCGAAATTATCCAATCACATGCAACAGATGGTCGGTCAGTTTTTTTTTTGGGAGTTTATGTTAGTTCAGTAAATATTTTCCTAATTACCATATTTTAATTTATTCTTTTCGTGATGTATATATGATTTCATCTTCTGTCTCAATTGAAATTCTCAAATGATTTGGTGTTGCAGACGTTATCGGTGTTATTAAATCAGCTGACGATGTACAGTCGATAATGATCAAGAGCCAGAATAGAGAAACTAAGAGACGAAATATTACACTTGTTGATCAGTCCAACGTCGAAGTTCGAATCACGTTGTGGGGAGATGAGGTGAGCTTCCATACTTTTGATATGTGGGTAGTGGGTACTGAAGTTCTGAGTAAAATGCTTCTAATTTTTAGATCATTACTTGCTTGAAAATATTCCTAATTTCAATTCCTAGTGATTGGGGGTGGTGGTATATTTACTTATTCACTTGAGCATTTCAAGCCTACAGTAAATAGATATAATAAAAAGGATAAACTTCCTGTGTTGAACAGGCAGACAAGTTCAATCCCGATGGTAATCCGGTCGTCGCTTGCAAATCATTGAGGGTTTCAGATTTTGGTGGATGTTCGTTGTCTACAGTAAGCTCATCAATGATTCAGCGTAACCCGGATATAAAAGAAGCGTTTGATATGAAACAGTGGTATGCATCGGTCATCATTTACTGTTCCAATGTGGCACTTTGCAGAAGTAAATATATACTGAATTTTTTTTCAGGTATGAAACTGGAGGAAGCACGCAGACCACTCAGTCGTTGACTTCTGCTGTGCCTGGCTCAGGTGGTTTATTTGTTTAGAATTTTAGAATGTGAAAAACAGTGAAAGCTTACTATAGTACTGCATCCCACAGGTATGGCAGGAGGAAATTGGAAATCACTTACAGAAATAAAGGACCAGAACATTGGAATGAGTGACAAACCAGAATACTTGATGTGCAAAGCAACCATTTCGTACTGCAAGAAGGAAAACCTTTTGTATCAGGTTGGTTGACTTCCCTAATAGTCGAAACTAATCTTACACTTTGAAGATATGTTTTAAATAGGCATGTCCAACGGAAAGTTGCAATAAAAAAGTGGTGGATCTGCAAAATGGAAGTTACAGATGTGAAAAATGTAACAGTGATTTTCAGGAGTTCAAATATCGGATGATTCTCAACGTGAGTAGTGTCGAAAAAAGTTCGTTAGCTGATTGTGATTACTTTAATTCTTCATGAAGTGGAGGTAGTTCAAATTAATAATATTTTGTCCAGCTGAGTATTGCAGATGAAACTGGCACCATCTGGGTGACTTGCTTTCAAGAACAAGGGGAAATTTTGCTGGATACTACCTCGCAGAAGCTTGGCGACCTGCGTGAGAACAACGAGGCTCAGTTTGATGCCGTGTTGAAAAAAACTCATTTTGCATCTTTCTTTTTCAAACTCCGGGTCAAAGTGGACAGATACAACGTAATAAATGTTTCAAAATTTACGAATGACCCAATTATATGCTGGTTAAGTTTCCTAACATGTGTTTTGCAGGATGAAGAACGTTTGAGATCTACTGTAGTAAACATATCACCTATTGTACACCAGGATTACGGGAAAAAATTGATTGCGGATATTGAAAAACTAAGCAAAGCCTGAGGTGTATGGAGTAGAGAGAGCCTGTGTAAATAGATGTATCATCATATCACTGCCCCACCCTTCCACAATTTCTGATATTTTCCATCCGAGCTTTAATTACAATTTTTCTGTTGATGGTGAACTTTGTACGATTCTGTTCCAGTAAAATATTCTTTCCATGTTGGGAGTTGTTATACGTTCATATCGACGACAATACGGTCACTACATAGATGTGACGAATGTAAATATACTTTATTTTGAATTTTTATTCGTTGGACTAAGACTAAGGACAGAATGTCTGGAGGTAACCCTGAGGTATACGACGGGTCAAACGATGTGGATAGACTTGTCACGAGATCTGCTAAATGCATTCGCTTGGTAGCGCTAATCGACCGTGATTTTCGTGTGATTCATTCTTCGTTGTTGTTCGATTAGCTGTTGGAAAATATGTAAAGTTGCGTTTGATTCCTGCAGTTAAGTCATACCACCAGCTATGTAATGACTAATACCCAAAATTGTCCGACCGACCTGCTCGTAGAGATTGGTTCGGAGAGCGATGAAATTGATAAAGGATCATACGAAAATCTGGAAAAATCTGTTCCTGCAGAGGCAACTACCGACCCTTCGAACTGCGAAGATATAGATTTAGAACAGGCAAAAGTCAAATCCAGTAAAACGACGTGCAACAAGTTATGTGGTTATCTAGATAAAATAGCCCAAGGAGGTTTGATAAAAGGTTCCAAGACCAGATGGTTTGATTTTGACCTGAAAACTTGTGTTTTATCCTATTACCGATCTCCAAAAGATGTTGCCGGCAGTCCTTTGGGAAAAATTGCTATCTCTAACTGCGCCTTCACTTGCACCGCACAAGGATTGTTGGAAAATTCGTTTCAGATTACTTCAGACACCAGAACGCATGTATTGCAGGCATGTGACCAGAAAACTATGCTGTGGTGGTTACAGGAACTTCAGACAGAAAGAAGAATATACAATGTAACGCAGCAAAGAACCAAGCAACCGCTTCAGCAAACCTTTGACGAAAATCTATTTGATAAAGAGAGGGATCTACCTTCATCGATTGGTCTACTTGACATGTCACAACAACATATAAATATACAGGAAACCAGCAGAGACTCTTTATCCATCATTCCTGTTTTGCCTAGGATCGAAACACCACCAGAAACCGTCGGTGTGGAGTCGGCCGCATTGCAAAAATCCAGGCCTGTTAGCGGAATGGGCTTGAGCGAAATAGGAAACAAGATGAGCCAGATTGGAGAAGGAATAGCCAAGCGACGCATTAAGCCCGTCCGTCCTGCGCCTCCGATCAGTGCTAGCTTTTCTCATTCTCGCAAGGGTCCTTCTCAAACAGGACATGGTGATATTCAACCGGAGAAAGCAAATGACAGTGAGAAAAAAAGCTTACCTCACTCAAGTAAAGGTCCACTGGCTCGTACGACAACTAGTTTTGGTCACATGCTGGATAAGATTCAAAATTCAGTTAAGGCGGGCAGTAGCAAACTTTTTCATGCCGACTCGAAACAGATCAATGAGATTAATGAAACTTTGGTTTTAGTGAGAGAAGAAATGGAGCTGATGAAAACGAGTTTGGAGTCAAAGGAAGAGACAATCCAGTTACTGAAAAAGGAACTCGATAAGTACAGTGTGATACCGACGGGAAATAACGGTGAGGAAAGTGCACAAGCAAAAAATCATTCCGAATCATCGGAGAACCATCACATGAGGTCGAAAATCAATGCTCTGAAGTTGAGTTTAGAACATCTCCGGGAAGAATTAGATATAACTAAACTGGACTCGAAGCAGCAGCAAGAGAAAGTATCTTTGTTCGAAGAAATGCTACAGGTCAAAGACGGCATTGTTATTCAGCTCACGACCGAACTTCACGAGCTCGATACAACGTACAAAGAGGTCGTTCGCGATTTTGAAAAACTCAAGCATGAAAAAGGCGAGGAATTTATTCTTCTCACACCGATGCAAGGGGAGGAAATTGCACCGCCTGTTGGGGAAGACATGGAGGAGTATAAAAAAATGAAGGATGCAGTCGAAGCGTATAATCTCCAGAATAAATTCCTGAACAATGAAATCCTTGAGCTGACGCATCTTAGGCATGTTGATGAGGGAAAAATTGACCAACTACATGACAAAACGTTGTTGCAGGAAGCGAAACATTGTCAGTTGCAGAGCAAGTATCTTATCTTGTTATCCGATGCAAACCGATCCAGATCTCACACGGTCTCTTACATCGATGATGAAGAGCCCAGCACAAGTAAGAAAATAGAAAAAGTACAAGAACAGAGTGTTGTAAATCAGCTTATACAGGAAGCTGTTAAAGAGGGGGAAGAACAAGATAAAGATACAACATTGAGGCCGAGCAAGTATGACAAATACGGATTCACGCAGGTTGTAGACGATGGAGATGAATCTACGTTGTTAGTGACTGCCAGTCGCCTAGAACAGAGGGCTTCGGACATTTTGAATTCCATTCATGTTCACGACGCTTCTATCGCCCAGAAATGGAAAAATTACGTGACTCAGGATAAGGAGTGGCAAAGGAATGCTGAACTGAAAGCCTTGATTAGGCTTGGTATACCACACGAGTTGAGGCACAGAGTTTGGAAATTTCTTGTCAATATAAGAACACGAGAACTAAGGCAACAGTACGATTCAGATGGCAAGTACTACGCCAATTTATGCCAAAGCCATGTCGCACCTTTACATGCGAAACAAATCGACCTGGACCTACTCAGGACTTTGCCAACTAATAAGAACTTTGCCGATCTGGATTGCGAAGGAACAAACAGACTGAAGAAAATACTTCGTGCCTACAGTGTTCACAATCCTGCAATAGGTTATTGCCAGGGTCTCAATAGAGTAGCTGCTGTGGCTTTGTTATATCTGAATGAACAGGATGCTTTCTGGGGTCTTGTTGCCATTGTTGACAGTATCATGCCTGCAAATTATTATTCAACTACCTTGGAAGCATCGCAAGCCGACCAAAGGGTATTTCGTGATCTGTTAGCAGAAAAAATGCCGAGACTTCACCGGCATCTCGAATCCCTATCCATTGACCTGTCCCTTATTACTTTTAATTGGTTTCTCTGCATCTATTGCGACAATGTCCCGCCTGAAACAATGTTCCGAATATGGGATGTCTTTTTGAACGAGAGCTCCAAGGTCCTTTTCCGATATGGCTTGGCATTTTTCAAACACATTGAAGAAGACCTTTTGGCACTGACAGATTATTCAACTATTTTTAACTTGCTTAGACGGATGGTTCATAGGATGTATGATGCTCGAGCGCTGTCGCAAATTGCCTTTCAAGGCATGAATCCTTTTCCGATGAAAAAAATTCAGCGACTCAGGGTTGTTCATTTGGAAAAAGTGAATGGTGAGCTTGTCCAGCTGGACAGAATGAGAAGGGAGTTTGCAAGCAAACGCAATAAAACATGTAACAGCGACATATACAGTGACGACGAGGATTCAGATCCCGGTGACTAGAATATTGCTGTGTGATAAGGCAATTATAATTTCTTTGTGTTGAAGGAAGTGAACTGCGGTGAATTTGGCATTTTCATTTCTTTCAGCAACCATTATTCATCGCCAGCATAGCTGATTCATTTATTGTTCGTGTATTTGATAATCGATAATAGAGCGGTGTTGTCGGCCTTTCTATTCCTAGGTGCTATTATTCTGAAGAATGCTGCTATTCACAGCATTGAAGTAGCATAATTTGTTCTTCATATCCAGCCCTTATATAGTTATGCAAATATTTAGCTGCAGTTCAACTAAGTGCAATTATTTGTTTATTTAGCAATAACCATAACATATTGTAGTCGTCATTTGTCACCAGACCACCGCTCTATGCTAGTCATGCTTTTTTCATTTCTGCAATATAGAGGAAGCAATATACTCTTGCATGCCTACTCGTAACCATATATGTATGGGCATGTTCCACGCAATTGTTTTCGAAAACTTAAAATAGGAAGTGCTCGGGTGAAGTATGCTAGGTTTGCAATTTTCCTCGTTTTGTGCTATGTATTTTTAAAATTCCAGTAAAGTAATTTTGTTCAGTTATCTGGGAAGGTGATCATGGCCTCAGCAAGCCGAGTAATCACACTTGTCAATCATGTTGTACAGTATATATATATATATATATACAGAGTTTGTTAGAAAGTGCAATATATATGAGTATCATTTGCCTATCTATTACTATTATATCAGCATAATAAAGTAAAGCAATCTGTACGACATTCCTACATACATACTGCGTTGAATAGTTGTTTATGTGCAGATTATTTTACTACTATGTAACGCCCACGATTATCAGCTACTTGAACCATTTCCGAAACTCGATTTCATACGGTACCTCGCCAAAGTAATACGAATTATAAAATAGGATCACTTTAACATCCTCCCCATCGGTAGGAAATGTCAACATCTTACCCCCATAAAAGTTTTGGAAACTAAACGACAACAACGCGAATTTGTGCGGCCCGCGGGGAGCCGCAGTCAATGTATGTGGGGCGCAGCCCAAAAAATTTAAGAACGTCTGGTCTAGCTTTACTTATTCGTATTGCCCGTATTACATATTGCTATTGCTCGTGTGCAAGAAAGCAGTTTAATGCTCAGATTAAGGAAATTGCGGGGTTAGGGCTAATATCGTATTCAAGAAAGTTAAACCGGCTTCGCTAAAATTTAAACTCTTGTTAAATTTTTGGTATTCAAGAAATCTTTTCTAGGTCATATTGTGCCACGCTAGTTTAGATTAAATTTAAAACGCCGTGGTAGGCGGTTTGAAGTCAGGAAACACCAAGATGAAGCAGAATGGTTTAGTGAAATGTTGGCCATGAAATGTATTTCACTGGAATATAGATTAAATACAGCGGGTTGAATATACTGTTGCCCCCCTATGCATTCTTGAGTTCAGTAGTCAATTTACGTTTAAATTACACATACACATTCCGTGCGGCTTATAATCGAGGGCGACTTAAAATCAAGGGCGGTTAATGAAGTAAATACGGTACTTAACCTTGAAGAAAAGCAGAAATTGTGTGAAATAATTGAAAATTCTTATTATAAAACATACGTATAGATAGTTTGAAAAATTAGGAAAAAAATAGTGAAAATTCGATGAAACAAAAGAAAGACTGGGCAAAGTTAACGGGCGAAACAGGGTAAAGTACGTTACATATCAATCAATATATAAAAAAGGCATTTGAAAGTTACTTTGCCAAAAACACTGCTTGGTGAGTCATGTAAGAATTGAATGATTAGGAAAATAGTGTTGCTAAGAATATAATAATCGTAGTTGACGTCATGATTTGATAAGAAATTCTTGGTACTTTAAACTTCGATCCTCCTCCGTTGTCGTCTGCGTCCTTGTCCAGTCCTTCGATGAACGAGGTCATAAGCGTATTATCTTTACATCCAAGCCACCATTCGTCGGATCTCCGTGGATAAGGGCTTTTTAAAGATTGGGCAACTTCAACCCGCTCGTCGTCAAACCTAAAAGATAAAAATCGTGATTTGGTCTATATTATAGGAACTAATATGGGCACTAGCAGCCGGTTTACTTTGTTTATAACATACCTCCAGTAATATCCGTTTTTGAAGAAATAGGTTTTATCTTTCCACTGAAGAGCTGCGTCTAAATTTGATGGCAAGCCTTTCCAAACTGTTGTCGATCTTGGGTATCCACTATCTGCTTGTCTAGTGTGTGGGTTGAAGCGCCAATAATTGTCACCTGATAAAAAAAAAGGTTTGAGATAATTCAAAACCAGGCTATTTTGCTTAGCTGTGAAAACGCTTCTTGCCTTTCATAAAATATATTCGTCCATTGCCGCTCCACACAAACGCACTATCGATAGGTGAAGGGATCCCTTGGTACACTTCTGAAATAGGCTTCGGGTATCCTCTTACTTCTATCCCATTGACGAAGCGGCGTACTTGTGTTCCCTGTGGAGTAATATGTTTTATGATGGAACAACAAAGTAGAACTGGTAGCTGAGTAGGGTCATTGTTAATACCTGAAAAAAGTCAGTAAATCCTTCGTATGTGAGAGTGGCGTCGACCTGACCGTCGAATCCCCAGCCTGAGCTTACGGTTTGGGGATAACCTTTATCCATGCCTTTATCGTTCAAACGCCAGAACAGATTCCCTTTGAAAGCGAACGTGCTTCCATTGTGAACTCGGGTAATGGCATCGAATCTGAAAAGCAGAATGTAATATTTTATGATCTTGTTGTAAGTCCTCTATTTAGTCTTGATTTCACTAACTGTACCTTCCGTTGCAAGCCCCTACAGGTGGTTCAGATGTTCTTCTTGTTTGTCTTGTGTTAGTTGGTGTTGTAGTTGTTATCCTAGGTCCTCTTGTTGTGGAATATCCTTCCTTTTCTACTGGCTTGCCATATAGTACCTGGATAGCTCGTATATCGTCTTTATGAAGTTCTTTAATGTTCCTGTTGTAAAACGGCGCCATAAGAGCTTGGGTGACATCACTGTGAGAAAGTCCCAAACTGTGTCCGAGCTCATGTGCTGCGACTATTTTTAGATTTGTTCCTTAAAGTAAAGAAAGTATGATTGTGTCGTTGAGGTTTTCAAGAAATTTCAAGCATTTGTTAACTAAATTATTACCTCCTACGGTCGAATCCGTTTGCCAGTCTTCGTCTTCGTCAAAATGCGCGTTGCCACCATACTGGGGGAAGAAGGCGTGCGCTAGAGTGCTGCCCTTACCGTCGAAGGGATCTCCATCACCATGTGCTCCTTTAGCGAATTCGATTTCTATGTCGGCTTTCGCCGTTGTTCGTTGCCTGCTAAATTTCAATGTCGATGCATCCGACCAGACCTGAATAGTTGTTTTTTACATAAGTATTTATACCAAGGATATGTGGATATGTGCTTAAATTTCGATTCGGTATATATCTTTGCTATTTAAATGTTACCTTAAACGCGTCCTCGAATGCTTTTTCGGTTTCGTGACGACGGAGGTCGGAAGTGTGAGATGAAATCTTGTACGTGAGGTCGTTCGTGTGCCATTTACTTCCTTGAAGAGCGTATCGTCGCTTTCGTGTGGCGTATTCCGTCCCTGCGTTTATGATAGATATTATGGGATAACGATGGATTTTCCGACTTTTGACATGAGTATGCGCTATAAATTTGAAACTCACCGGCAATATCAGGATTCCCGCAACGTGGCTCGTCCATCTTCTTGAGTGTTCCGTCGTCGAGAATTCCGCTTTGGCGCAAACCGGCAAATCGTTGGAATAATTTGACCGCTTCCGTAAGCTCATCACCACTCATGATATATCCGAGTTTTGGATTAGACAATTTTGTGTATCCAAAATGTTGCAGATATTTCTGCAAAGAAAATTTATTTATTGCTTATTTTATAACGCAATATATACGCCAGTACAGTACTGTTTTGGTGGATATTTCCCGAAGTATTGTAAATTCGTCTCGTACTTGCTGATTTGCAGTGTCATTATGTTACGTAATAAATATTACTCACTCATCGTTTTGCTAGATTGCATAACCTTCTGCTATAGAACAATGCGAGTTCATTGTACTTATATGGACATAGCAATATTCCATCAATAGAAATTAGATTTTACTTCATAAAGCCCCAGCTCATTTCAGCAGCTCTACTTTATTATTTTCCTCACGCAAAGTCTTAAACTATTTTATTGCCGACGTAAACCAAGCGAGTATGCTTTGTTCCGAACCGTCCTAACTACCATAAGCAGCTGGTTTATGCAGATGCTATTCGAGTAAACTTCCTTGAAGTCACCAAGCAAATTCAACAAGTCTTCAACTATATTAGAGTTTGCCAAAACAAAGAACCGCAATTTTCGAGTAATAATTCTCGATACGCCCACAGTAATTCTAATACTGTAGTGGGGAAAATACTTTTGGAATATTACAATCACAAACAACAGAATAAACCTTCGATTTTTTTTATAAGCAAGAATAAAAACGCTATATATCGACGTCCAATTATAAATCCATGAACAATTACATTGCTTTTGATCCTGGTGCCTGGATTACCAATTTTTTTGGCCTACGCAATTCTCCTATCCTATTTTACGCTAAACTAAATCCCACCAAGTCGTGTTTTCCTTGTTTACTAATATTATAAACAACTCCAGACACACCCATCATAAGCAAACGACGACAGATTACCTTGGATAAGATACATTAAATTGGTGACTTGAAAATAATATTAGTAGTAACTATTTGATGTAAGCTCTAGTCTATACTTACCACGGCCCCCGCTGGCGAAGGTGCAGCATACACCCAAGATGTGAGAAGCACCAGCACATAAGTCACCGCAAATAAATTATATGTTGCTCTCTTCATTTTTATCAGTTAATTCGACCAATAGCTATTACATCTGCCTTTAAAATATTTTCTAGAAAATAACCAATATCAATTCGATGTACTCTGCTGTATAATAAATAATGCTAAACTAATGTTATTCTTGCTGCAATTGTCAGTGACTTCTCATTTCTAAAACTGCATGCAAGTCAGACAATAGGCCTCCTTAAGGCAGTTCGGAATCCTCCTTAAACCATAAGCGGTAATTAGCCTGAAACTGAGGCAATAAAATTTGATAGTCTGCAAGTTCTAACGCAGTAACGCTGCCATTGCTGTATCAAGATGGTGGCGGTTGTTACCAACGGAACGCACCCGTTTTATAATCTTACCAACATCATGTTCTAATCAGAAAAGTTGTCATACATAAAGCAAATAGTAGTCTGTAAATGTTGTTGCAATAAATTTGTTTGAACATCTTCATAAGACAGATTCCGTCACTGACCTACTTTTGATAAATAGCATTAGACTTAGAGTAATCAGAATATCATGTTCGTAGTATGAAGGGTTCTCTGCTATGAACACCCGCTACTTAATACAACCTTTCCAACAAGGTTATATCATTTCTGTATTACATTCTGAAAAACGTTTCACTATTTTCATTCGCCTTGCGCTAAAGTGTAAGGAATGTTTTTCATAGCGTTGCCGCCGTATTTATACACATATGGATTGCCTCAGCACTTCCTTATTTAGCTGACCAGGAACATCGTGCTATCAATAGCAAACCTTTTACCAATAAATTAGATTCCCTTCACTTCCCGTTTCTACTCTTCATTATCTATGGTAAATTTAATATCGCATACACAAGCTACAAAATTGTGTTTAGCTAAAGCAATCCTCAATTTTTGTGGATCGACAAGCTGAATTGGAATTGGCTATGCTATAGTTAATCTTTGACTTCTGATAATATTTCAAAGACACCACACCACATTTTTACCTGGTATCTAGTACTAGCCAGCATTGTGGTATAGATTTGAACGCATTATCTGCTCTACTTCAATCTGTAATTTTGCTCAGCCCAGCTTCGCTATATATATAATGATATTGGAAACATTCATTAAAAAAACTATTGAGGTGAATTTTTTTTCCACTCTCGCTTTAATTAGTAGTCTAAGTCTATTTCGTCTGTGAGATAAATCACAGCTAAGGTTTCTGTACGAGAAAAATGATATTCTCTTTACCGTCACTTTTCCTTATTTGGTGTCTATGCTTCGGGCATTTCGTTTCTCCCGTTAGAATATTCGCGGTAATACTAACATTTCTTCGTTCGACAGGTGTTTAGGGTCTATAACTGATCATTTTGTTTATTTTAATGGACACCGCATGAAGTAATACTTTCGTTTGTCCGAACTGTGTCGTTGTATGGGAGGGTGAATATTGTTTTATTCTGACTCAACGAGTGTTCGAACAAAATGAAGTGAGGTACTTAGGAATAGGGGATGATGATATAATAGACCTGTGTTCGTATTAGTTGGCTATGTGAATATAAAACTATGTGGGGTGACGTCATCTTAATATAGAATCTAGGTCATTAACCGAGTAAGCTATTTCAATGGATCGAAGGTTCATAAGAAAAGGTTCGTTGATAATTCATCATGATCTCATTCAATTTGATCATGTTTTATGTCAGTCATCAATACACCCCCGGTTTTATGTCCTACCCCATAGAACTGAACTTACTGGATGATGTGTTAGGTTTTCTTCTTATAGAACTTCTGGTCTCCATTACTTAGTGATAGTAATAATAGCAATACAATAATTTATTTCAGATAACATAATAAGTAAGTTTGATAGCAAGTGTTATACAGATATAATCGAAGACTGTTTTCCAAAAGTAGCATTTTCAATCACGCGTAGCTGATGGAGAAGCGATGAACTGGAGTGTTTTAAATAGACTCCTGTTACTAAACGTGGAAATCATGATATGACACAATTTTGTGTACGTTCCCGGGAAAATTCCCAGAGTATACAGTTTGGTATAAGGCAAAGTTATTCAAAGTTCACAGTTAGTCCCTGGTATAAGGGCATGCTTTCAATCTATAGCTAGAAATGCTAAGTCATCTTATATACAGTATTACATCTTGCAGCTTTCTTTCGCGAAAAAGTTACGAATTCAATGAACGACATATGTACATACTTTCTAAGTTATCAAGTGAATTTCAAGTAAAGAAATTATTGCATTCAAATTATTGTACAATC
>QXVX01006756.1:0-20198 GCA_013436065.1 Halocynthia aurantium
AATGGTCGGTTATTTAACAGTCCTGTTATTGAGAAGCATGTACTGTATAAAATTCTGTCGTTGCTCGTGGAAACTATATGACCCTTTTTTTTTCTCAGAATAAAAATCTTGCCTATGGAAGGATTTACCGGCCTTACATCTTTGATTTCTCTGCATCTTCAGTTCAACAAGATAAGGGAAGTTGAAGCGAAAGCATTTGAAGGCTTACATAACCTCATATACTTATACTTGGAGGACAACGAGATATCCATTCTCTCTCCAAACTCCTTCCACGGTAATGCAGCAGATTACTTTTTACCGTGTTTTACTATTTAGTTAATTTCTGGTCTATATTTTCTAGGTTTACCAAGCTTGGCTTATTTATTTCTGGACCGCAACTTTTTAACCAAACTTCCAAAACGAGTGTTTCAGCCACTATCTTCAGCCTTTTCAATATTTATCCGAAACAATCGTTTAGAATCGCTATCGGAGGGCAACCTCTATGGACTGAGTCGTCTCAGGTGGCTCTATTTATCTGGCAACAGGTACCCGCGTTTTTTTTAATAAAGTAGACATATTCATCTTATTAATAAAACAGTGTATGCTATTTTTCTGTTCATAGGCTATCCAGTATGAAAAATAACACTTTTCGAGGGTCAACAGACATGGAAAGGCTTCACTTGAATAACAACGACCTTGTCGAAGTTCCAGTCGCTGCTTTGTCAGGTTAGGAATTTACATCCGCTAGATGTCCACCTTGCTGTGCTTGCCTTCAAAAAGTCATTTAACCAGTTTATTATGTGATATGAATTTTTCTGGAATGTGTCATCAGCATATTATTAAAATTCATAAAGCATCACTCTTTATTCTATAGATCTACCATCCTTAACTTGGCTTGATTTGAGCCACAATCTCATCGATACAGTTTCTGCCAGAGCTTTTCAGTCACACCCACGCCTAGAGAAATTATATCTTGGAGAAAATCGAATGTACCTCGTAGATAAGGAAGCATTCATCGGACTTTATAATCTTCAACTTTTGAATATAAGCAACAATATCTTAGAAACTATTCCACCAATAAATTCATCGAGCAATTCCTTGCAAGAGGTTGGGGGACTTTTACATTATTATTTTTTCATTGTATAGCCGAGTAATATCACTCAACTCGAACTATCCTATTTTAGGTCAGACTTAGTAATAACTTATGGAGGTGCGATTGTGGTTTTCTCCCATTTTGCAAGTGGATCCGCGACCTAACGGAAATCAGCAATCCTGGATTGGCTTTTGACTCGGTTGTCTGCTCGACCCCTCTTGAGTTACAGCATATGGATCCATTGTCTGTTTCGGAAGAAAAATTATGCCATCAGAAATAGATGGTAATGTCATAATATAAATTGGTTGTATTTTTATCTGCTGCAGTACTGCAAAGGTAAGCATGGTAATGCAACGTCAAAAGATTATAAATCCGTCGTTACTTTACTTTATGCTATTTTTTTCTTTCAGACCTTTTAAGCATAACGGGAGAGCAATTCTATTATAAGGAGTTAAATAAGCAGTGGATCGCTGTATTATATGTGCAAAGGAATGTCGGAAAACAAAATCTAGTCAGCAAATATTGAAATCATATTATTATTCTTGTTTTCTGTATCGTCCGTGATGTATTTCTTACAATAAATTTAAAAAATGCATGCTGTATCTTCTTCTTTTGGAATATTCAATATTCAAGTAATATATTCTCAACCAGAGAGACTTTTCACAACTAAATGAACAATCTGTGGTAAGTGATGGACCACCTTACATTTTAAAGGTGACACTTACTAAATTACCTGCGAGATTTCCGGCCTCTCCCTCTACGTTAGCACATCCAATAAATAGTCATTAAATTATTCTCGCAGATCACAATCATTTCTATAAATAAACACTGATTTCAGCCCATCGAAGCGCTGAAAAGGTCAAGTTGAATTCAGATTGAACTGAAAAAAGCGTTTCCAAGGCAATGTGCAAAGGTCTTGGGATTGGTAAAATGCTTACCAATTAACCCTAGATTTTCTTCTCTATTGACCTTAACCAATATTTCATTCACAAAATTCTGCAAATCAATTGTACTGAATCTTGCATTGCATATGACAGCTTGTTTACGAGTCTGTGAAAGAACTTTGTGTTGCAAATGCAATACGTCTCATTGATGTCCTGAATTTTTCACTTTGACGTATTTGCTGACTTTGCGGTTTCAAATACTCAGTGTTATGAAGTGTTCAGGAAAAGATTGGAAGCTAATGTCTAGTTATGGCTAGCTTTACTTGGCTATGAGAAAAGCGCTCGATAACAACAGCGTATGGCCGCATTCCCAGTTGATTACTGATATGCCTATATGCCCTACCATCTTCATTACATGGAGAATGAGAACGCTTCTGTATCCATATCGGCTCAATTCTACAAAGTTGAAAGTTTCGTAACTTTTGAAAGATTGCTTTTCGTAAACCCTGCTCCATGTATCATTCACATGCGGCATATATGAGCTTCCTTGCTAAAATCCATGAACGCACCTGATCATAGTTAATTCGGAAAACCAGTCATGGCCTATTGTTCGTCTTAGTTCCGAATACAAAGTTTTATATTGAGGTTCGCGACTTTGCGGCACCTTCACACCTAGGATTTTTGAGAACCCAACCTCCGGAAAGGTCACGTCACCGCAAACAACGAAACTTCTTGTAGCGCGCGCAATCTCGAGAAATGAACTTCCAGACTTTGCGGCGTCAGTAATCAATTAGAGGTATTGCGAGAAATACCAACAGTACCTTACTACACATTATCTGTCCACTAGAATCAGTCATCATCATTGTAAATTTCCTAACAAGATGAGATACAGTATTTGTACAGGTAATCCTCACGACCACCTTGTTTAACGATCTCTCACGCATACGATCGTTATCACGACTGCCCTACCTACTACTGTTTCCTCTAAAATGTGAGGATTACCTCTAATAGTATTTACGATTGAAACCAGCACTTTGTACCAGGATTTCCTACGATTGCTTTTGTTCCCTGTATAATACTACCAATGCGTTCCGGAAAACTTTTCTCTTTGTTTATGATTTATTCTGGAACGCATCTGGACCTCAGTGCCAAATTTGGTAAAGATTCGTTGAGATATGGCGACAAACAAAACAAACAAATAGGACTTCAGTGACTGAATTTCTCATGCCCTCTGTCGTGTTTTCCCTAAATTTTCCTATGCGGGCCTGCATTCGTAGCAATTTGTGAACTGGGTCTTATATAAAGTATTACATCCTTCAAAGGCCTAAACCGGTAACACTTGACAGCCAAATATCTGCTGTTCCAATATTTTCTAATACAATTACGTAACTGATTTGTCACTGTTCTATGACGTATTTTTTCGCAGTCACTACCATTACTTTAAAACTAGAAAACTACATTAGTGAATTTAATCAATTCAATAATCTTGGCAAAATATTTCTACTACCAAATACTGTACAATTACATTAGCACCAAGAGAAAAAAAATCCACTCATCGCATAAAATACCGACTTTCTAAGCAGGAATACGCAGAGACGGTTACGTTTCTTCATTTTCCGGTTTAGCTTCTTGCTCTATAGGCTCTGCAATCGTCCCATTAATATCTTTCTCCGTTGCCTCTGCATCTGTCGGGGCCTTCTCGACCTCGTAGTGATTTTTGGTAGTTTCATCTCTAGGCTCAAGGTTCATTTCTTTGTCATTCTTTTTTTTCGTTTGTTTGAGATGCCTTGCTCGCATAAACCTGCTGAAGGCGTATACCAAAGGCGCCAAAACTCCGACTCCGACCGCTATGGCTGCTATCACGATAATATCTCTCTTAGTTAATCCAGGTTTTTTCTTTTTCGCGGAAGGTTTTTGCGGCAGGGCTGTATCGTTTTGCTGATGTGGAAATTTCCTCCGGAATTGGGAGGTCATCGTTTTTCGATTTGTCGCCGGATGTTGCGTAGTACTCGAGATGGTATTTCTCTTTTCTTGCGGAGGAGTACTGCCCTTGGTTTTCACATTTGGTTCTGTTGATTTCATTACCGTATCCAGGTGTGAGCTTGTTTGTATGGTTGTTAATATTCTGTTTCGCCCTTCAGTAGTCTCAACAAAAGTTGTGTTAATCTTGACACTGGTATTCATGGCTGATTCTCGAACTGTTTCTCGCATTTTTGAATCGGTCGGTGGGTAAAGCTGCTCTGTGTCGTAAGGATCTTTCGACCAAGTCCCATCAGGCAAGGAAGGGACCTCTTCACTATATGTATATGCGTTATAGGAATAGTCTGACTCAGGGATTGGTGTATTTTCATAATCGACGGTGTTATTCATTTTTGTGTCACCAGGGACGTACGGCTCTTCTGAACACAGTTGGTCCATCGTAAGTTCTGTGGCCCTAGTCCCCACTCTGTATGGAGGTGATGTGCATATTAGTTTTGGCAGCGGTGGCGTCAGCTTGTGACGTCTCACCCATCTGACCGTAGCGCCCAACTTACAATCACAGACCCAGGGATTCCCGTCCAACGTCACTCGTTCCAGTTTTTCTAGAGTACCCATGTTCGGTAGATTTGTCAGATTGTTTTCAGAAAGTATTAGAGTTCTGATCTTCGTGTTATGGAAGGCCTTCTTGGCGATACTCTCAAGCTCACATTCGTCCAGCCACAGTCCTCTTATTTTATCCAATCCCTTAAAATCATACTTTCCGATCTTTCGTAGCGGATTACGGGTTAGCTGCAAGCTAACGAGGTTGGGTAAGGCGCGCAACGCACTTGTGGGAACTGCTCTCAAGTCATTGTGATTTAGGTATAAAGATTTTAAGTTGTCGAGGCCGCTGAACGCATACTGATCTATTGTGTTGATCACGTTGTCTTCCAGAGTTAGTTCTTTCAGCGATTGTAGCCCCTTGAATGTGTTGGCCTTTATTCTTGCGATTTTGTTGCTTCTTAAATGCAGGACGGTAAGTTTTTCCAATCCGGCGAAGACGCCTATAACGAGCTCAGATATTATGTTGTTGGTCAGGTCCAGACTGTCGAGATTGATCAATTCAGAGAATGTTGATGCCTCCAATTGATCGATGTTATTTCCCTCTAATTCTAGGATCTGTGGGAATTGATAACGGCACAACATTGTATACAAAGGATATTCGATCTCGTGTATATGAAGTCACTCTTGTACTTATAAGGGCCGTTCACTAATAATTTGGATATTTCTGTTCTCGTGTCAACAACCATGTCAATTGTTGGCAATTCAAATGGATTGATGCTACCATTACAATATTACTTCTTCGTTTATAATGAAATGAACGGTTATTATTTAGAATGCGGTCTACAACAATTCTGGTAGTTCGGGTGCGGGACAGTTAAGTTAGACTTATATGTCGTATACTATAGTAACATCAAATAAACTCATCTTACCTCTAGAGATGTTTGTTGTGCAAAAGCTCCTGGTCGAATGTTTTCCAAGTCGCTGTATTCGACTCGTAATTTTACAAGAGGTGGTAAGGCAGATAAATTTCCGTTCTCTATAACCGTAAACCTTGAATTCCTCAGAAAGAGAACTTCTGTTCCATTGCTGATATTTTGTGGAATCTGTAGCTGATTGTAGCAGTCCACTTCGACCTTACACCGCCAGTCTTTATTCTCGTCAATAGGTGCTTGTGGCATGTATTCCATAAAGTTTAACGGAAAGGTAAAAAGGGTCGGCAAGGGGTCGGAAGGAGGGTTGTTGAACTCCCAAGGACAGTTCCGAACAGCCTGACATTCTCCATTTCCGTCGTATGATGATGTGATGTCATCATAGAAATCTCGGGTCTGAACTTGCGATTCTCCATCAGGTATAATAGCAGGGTAGTGATCAGGTGGTGTTCCGTACTTATCGAATGGCAAAGAATTCGTTATCCAAATAGGCGGTACTTCTTCTTCGTTGCTGTGCATTAGGGTAAGGATCGGCATCTCACCCGAAACCTTAACGTATAATAACGCGATTGTTGTTAGCAGCCCGGTGACGTGATATCTTGGTTGGCACCTAAAAAGCATGGTCACCTGCAGCTGCTCTAAAATCTTCTGCTTTTACAGGTTGAGCAATATATGTTATTGTATATTCAGATATAATTTGCAAATGATCACTAAGAACAATTGCTTGCTAAAGATGATGACATAAAAAACTGTTATCTAGGAATGGAATATATTTTTATGGAAGTCTATCTTGATTACCTGATTCTATATAACACCTTCTTAGTCTGCGACGACATGTCGTATCCATAAAACCAGAATATTTTAATATTGCAACAATGAACCGTAACTATATCTAGTTCTTTCTTAAAACATGCTCCTAATTTAGCTTCACAATAAGGCTTTCTTGTTCATCTAATATCAACGCTAGGCTTAGGCGTCTCTTAGTCTGTGAATACCTTCAGGTTTTTGCTTGTTTAGCTTTTAACGTTTCTTCTGTAATTCTGTTCTCTTGCAATGCATTGTGGATATTCAATTTTTACCCACAGAGTAATATGCTATACTGACTTAGTCTTCGCTGGAAGATGGTCGAGAATTCTATATATCCTGAGATTATTACCTGTTTTTCAATGTTTTCATTCATGCATCTACTGCAAGCAATGTAAGATTGTAACTCGTAGCCCTAGAGTATATAAGGGAAAACATCAACACATTTCTTTCCAATGAAACAAAATCACTCTGTGTGGGAAAGTGGAGGCGACAACTCCAGTGGTTACCTCAGGAAATTGTAGGGAAATTTATTGTTTCCTTTTTAGAGGAAATATAATGTAATTCAGATCTTAAAACCAAACACACTGTCGTTGGTATGTAGTCTAGCAGATTAAGATTTATAGGTTCTACCACTGTAAGTATTGACCTGAAATTACGAGACAAAGATGACCTGATGTCTTTTAACGTTGTCCTTTGAATTCTATCTGCTTCCATATTTGTGGTTATTCCCGGCCCTATATAGCACAAAATTACCTGTCCCGAGTTAAGTCATGAGATCAAATAACAATACTAGTGATAAATATGAATTCGTTTGGTTGAGTAATTGTTTGTATCCAATTACAATCCCGTTTTTTAAAAGGCATTTCCGCGTAATCATTACTGTGCTTATAAAAATGCAAAAAATGTTTGAATATCCGATTCTTTAATATTCATGAAAAGACCTGATTGGAGTGTCGAATATACTTCTATGAATTCCTCTAACTCTTTGTAATCATTTCCTATTCTTTTAAACTTACGTACACTATTTTTATATTTTACAGCCAACGTATGGTACAACCGAAAACAGTCCTGTTACTTTCATGAACTTTTTGGACGATTCTGATGAAGTAAGGGTCAATTCTGTGGGCATGCCTACAGCTTTTAACGAGGTATGGAATTCACAATTTATTCTTCTTTTTGTCTACTACACAACTGCTCAAATATATCCCTGTCTTTTTTTCTGCTGGAATACGAACTAGACTGCAGCAGGTATTTATTTGCCTTTTCTAAAGCTTGGTTAATTCGTAAATTGACCTTTACCTAAGGGTATCATCAACGTTTTTCAAACCAAAATTGTGAGAAATGCGTTTATCAGATTTATCTGCTCCCTTTTCTCACTGAATTGAATAAAATAATAATATTTTGCAGCGTTTAATGGCCGGTTTGTTGGCCCGAGTTTACTTGAATTGGTATGGAAAGCCACATGAAAAGCAGGATTGTTTATTTCTCACTAGAAAATTGCTCACGACAAAATCTTTTAAAAGCGTCTGTTTGTTTGTGTTCGGTTTAAATTCGTTTTTGCTTGTTTTTTTGCAGGCTAAAATCGTTGACGCCGACGAGCGAATCGTTCCCGTTAATACCCGAGGCGAACTCTGGATCCGTGGTTATAACGTCATGCTTGGGTACTGGGACGCCCCGGACAAAACCAACGAAGCGATTACTAAAGAGGGGTGGTACAAAACAGGGTATGTTGGTTTCCAATATGTGTTAAACATTTGCAAACACTTATCTCGCTTAGAGACAAATTGCGTTCGTAGAAAATGGATTCTTTTTCCCAAGAATTGGTAGGACTTAAAATACCTTCCATCTACAGCGATATTGCGACAATAAGCGAACATGGTTACGGTCGAATTGTCGGCAGAACCAAAGACATGTTGATCAGAGGAGGCGAAAATATTTATCCAACTGAAATTGAAGATGTTATTTACGGAATGGTAGAAATCGACAATGTTCAAGTATGAAATTGTTACTCCCTTCTACCTCTACATTGGTTACATATACCACAGAAGGGTCAGCTTGTAGTTTTGTTATTTATTCTAGGTATTTGGCGTTCCTGATAAAAGGATGGGTGAAGAGGTCGCTGCATGGATTGGGTTGCGTGAGGGGAAGTCGTTAACCGCTGATGACATTCGGCAGTTTTGTAAAGGAAAGGTCAGTAGGAAATATATCCATCCTCAGTCTTAGCTATATCTTTGTTAATTCCCTTTAATGTTCTTGTTTCCAGATGGCCCATTTCAAAATACCGAAGTATATTAAATTCGTTGATGAATTCCCGTTGACTATCACCAGAAAGGTTTTAAGACGTTTTATTCGTACTTTTATAAGTTTGTTGTTGAACTTTAACGTATGACATCGGTGATTCGATAATTTAGGTACAGAAATTTAAAATGCAAGAGATGTATGCCGAGGAGCTTGAAGGACAAAAGCATTGATGCTGGTGACTGGGACGGAACTTCGACGGATACGACTGCTTTGCCTCCTCAATTCATAATTTTTCTAATGCTTAATTTCCTATAATAGGCGTTCATATAAAAATGGCCTCTTATAATCATTCTCGTTTTTGTATCCAACGTATGCAATCAATTTTCTAGTATAGCTACTGTGGGCGATTTGATGGAATTTGACAGTAACCAACCTGATAGATAGGGTTACTAATTACTGTTTCGTACGAACGGCGAGAAAGTACTACTGTACTGCACATTTTTAGTATTTCAATCACCCGAACACTATAAAATTAACAATACTTACTAACACATTGAATTATGAAGAGTTTTTTTTACCAACGATATGAAAATATGGCAAGTATAAAATGGTTATATAATTAGCATAATAATTAGCCCACCCTATGCAACAGGTCGAACTTTAAGTATGATGTAATTATGAAAAGAGTATCATATGCGTTATTACAAAATTCTCAAGCTAAAAACAAGTCAAAATTCATTTACTTTTATCACATGCAATCTTCAAATACATAGTATGCAAATCGAAAGTTTTCTACTGTTCATATGGTCTATATATGTGTGAAATATTATAATCATGTTTGTGTGATTTAGAATATTTCCAATTTCCGGTGCAGTATTATAATTGTTAATTGTTTTATATAATCAATATTGCATAGTCTTTGGTCTTTATTATTGATAAAATAGTAATACAACTCAGTTACCTACAAAACCTATTGACACTCGCACCGTATTCGATAGAGGACCCCTTAACTTGCAGGGTAGGCTAACAAATATTGTCAAAACTTTTCAGTCAGCCAATTAGGTTGTGCCATTATAGTTAAGTGTTATAAATAGGAAGAGGTGGATTTCACATCTTCATTTTTGAAATCGCAAGGTGAGCTTATAAATTGATTATTATCAGCTATTTTACCAGACAGCAGGTGCAATAGGCAATAATAACGAGAAGTATTGTAAGTAGATAACAACATTTTTTACCGATAGATTTTTTAGTTTTCGAAAGTTTTACATGTCACTGGAGAGACAACCCTCTCATTTTATTTTATCAACACCTTGGTGTTTTTAGGTATGAGTTCGTCTCAAGAGTTGGTAATTATTACTCGCTTTTGTTTGCAAAAATTCAATCCAAATCATTGAATATTAACTGTTGGTCAGGCATTAGTGCGTTCCGGTGCTCCGGTTGAACAAATATGTTGCCAAAAATAAGCCCGGTAAATTTGAATGACAGCTAACCGCTACAAATAGACTTCGGCACGACACAGGCCATACAGGTCAAACTCAGAAATTGAGTCAAGTTGCTGTCAAGTTCTAGTTTCTCTACCAACTTTCATTATAGGTCCATTTCGATGAATTCTGAACATCTGAAAGAAATCGAAAAGTTTGCCAACCAGAAAGAAAAAGAATGGAGGCATGCCACATCTCTTCAAATAACGACCCTCCAAGCTACACTGTCAACAAAAGAGAAAGAATGCAAAGAGATTTTGGTGAAGTTTCTGAAACTGAAAGAGGATTTCAAATACAATTTGAAGGTGATACTCCGAAAGGGATGCCTATTTTATATCTTGTGGATGCTAATTGGTATAGTTGAAAAAATGGTAATTTCCGTGTATGTGTGACCGAAACCACTTGTACACACAGAATGGAACATTTATGTGATGACGTCACATGAATACAAAAAGAATCAGTAAATAAACTTTAAATTAAAACTGATAAGGTAAATAGTATTTTGCCTAATAGTTCGAGAGAGGGGAGTGAAAACCGTACAGATATCATTTTGTTCATTATATTATCCTGTAAAGTAATCTAGTTCCTGAAGCATTTGGATCCCACCACTGAAACATGCAAAATTAATTATCATGGGTGCCTCAAGGTTAAAAAGCACCGGAAGGTGTATTTTGTAGGGACAGAAGGTCTCTAGGAAAATCTTTTTCCGTAATGGTATGAAATGGTAACCCGAACATTGAGAGAGGTATTTTATCATGAATATTCATAAGCAATAATTATTTAATTGTTAGATGCTTTAATTAGATTTTTGTATCAGCTTTTGCAGGAACGGGATGAAGAACTTAAAAAATATGATGATACATTTTTGAAAGTCAAGGTATAAAAAGTGTTTGTCTTTGTAGTTGCTGTGCGCTGTTTATGCAAGATATCTAGCAATTTCATTTCACAGACATTGGAATCAGCTCATAACGCAGAGGTCAGTGACCTCCGCATAAAAATATCGACAATCGAGGAATGCCTACAAAGGGAGAAGCAGGCTGGGATGGAAATGCAACGCCATTATCGTCAAAGACTCCTTGACCAGCAAACAGAAATGGAAACATTTCGAACTGCCAAGGTTATAACCAGAATTTTAAGTATTTCTTGGCTATGTGCTGTGTTGTCATTTTATATTTGAATGCGACTGACTCCACATAGTACTCTTTGGAATATTTGTAACATATCCATCTTAAATATGGTTTGCCACTTGGCAGTCACCTGTGTGATAGCTTTTTGCCAGCGCTGAGATCAGATTTGTAATCGGTTTACAGTTTAGTAGCTGAGTCCTTCATTCTAGCTAACTGTAATTATTTTCAGGATGGTGAAGTAGAAGAGACTCTGGACCAGCTAAGTCAAGTCAAATCCCATTACGAACGAGTGTTAGCTCAGCTGGAGGCCGAATTGGAATCGCAGCGTATCGAACTGACCGCTGAATTTGATGATGCTTTTAGAAAAAAAGACAGAGAAATGAGAGAGAGGGAAGATCAAATAAATGTCGATGCACTCGCCCATCAGCTAAAGGTTTTCTTTTATTTCCGTTTACTTGTACAATGTGTGAAAATTGTGTATTTTGTAAACAACAGGCCAAGCTACTTGAAAAAGAACTCGATTTGATAAAGTCCGCCCAAGAGAAGCAAGTCGGGTCTCTCAAAGATGCAGACGATGCGGGAAACAAATTAAAGAAGAAGCTGCAACAGGTGGAGTGGGATCTCAAGGACATGTCGACGATGAAAAACGCTCGTATCTTGGAGCTTGAATCTCAAGTTCAGCAGCTAATTTTGAAGGAAAGGCAGATGGAGGAAGAGTACGAACACAAGTATCAGGATATGGACAAGAGAATTAGAATTCGTGAAGGGAAAATCGAAGCCACGAGGCTCTCGTTTTTGGATAAAGAGAAAATGTCTAATGATGAAATAAGGTGAACCGCAACCTAATTTATCTTGTTTTAATCTAGCTTGATTGTCAACCATAAAAAATATGTACTACTGTGGTAGCACTGTATGTTTCCTATACATATACATGCCACAGAGATATTCTTACTATATTCCGTTCTTTATAAGAAATCTACAAGCTAAAGCAGAAGCAGCAGAATATGAGACAAAAAGAACATTATGGGATAGAAATGACATGATAAAAGAGCATCAAGTTGTCATTTCGAAACTAAATGAAGAAATTATTAATCTGAGAACCAGGTTTACACTTACACGTCTTCTTTTTATTATCAGTATATTTATATGTACTTCAAAGCTCTAATAATGTCAAAAAGCATAAAGTGCAGTATGGTAATTGAAAAGCAAAAGTGTTGTAATTTAGTATATCACAATATTGGGAGGTTACCATTTTTCTAAAGTTTAATATGATGATTCCATTTTAATGAGGAAACAATGATCATAAATTGTTATCAATTCACTGCTAAGTTAGATCAACATTAGTTGATGTATAGGTAATTCATATTCAACCGCTATCCGAAATCTAATTGTATTGAATCGCAATCTCAAGACTTGAAAACCAGATACAAAACCAGACCTCATCTGTGGTATCAAAGGATGTAGAAATACAAAGCCTCAAACGAAAAGAAGATATTAGGAGAAATGAAATGGAAAAACTTCACAATGATGTCGAGAAGTATCTATCTAGGACTATCGGATATTACTTTTCGTAATTATTAGCCTATGAATTATTTTTTATTGTTTAGGTATAAAAGAGAGTTAGCTGCATTGACTAAAAGAGAAAATACTCTTCTTCGGTCAAAAGCTCAACTGAAATTGGACTGGCAGCAGAGGTGTGAGGATATAAGACAAGGAGAGTATCAAAAAGTATGATTTCTATATAGGTCGCGATGGCCATTTTTTTTTTCTACTTAGGCTGTTAAATATTTTACCTGTTTAAATTGAACCTTGATTCAGTCGGAGACCTTGATTGAGAACCTGACAAAGTCGAGGGATGCAGCCCGTGCACAAGTAAGAAAACTGCAACGAGAACTTGGAATGGAGATCAGTGAAGCTGATACGGACAGTTATTATCCTCAATCTGAGCAAAATAAAGTAATCTTTTTACTGCTTGTTTACATGTACATTTATATATATCGTATACAGTCAATCTTAATGCATCGTTAAGCTATTTTGTCATTGTGTAAACATCATGAAGTGCACTTACATGAACCCAGATTGCACAGCGTACTACGGGCCTATGCTGTATGGTATAGATAGCCTATTTCTGCTAAGTTACGAACCTCATAATCATCCCAAACATTTGAGTAATAAGTTGAGCTGTGACCAACTAGTTTTTAAGTTCCATTATAATCGTTTGGGATGAAATCACTGTCATCCACCAAAATATCATTATGTGGAGCTTGATTGTACTTCTGGAAGAAGCTGCTAATCTCTGTATACACTTATGTTTTATACAAAAGGAATTGCAGGAAAAAAACAATAACCTCAAATCAATAATAGAAGAAATGACAGCTGATATGCAACGACTTGCAGACGAAAAGAGAGTTGCGAAAGATCCCGACCAGGTACCTTTAAACGTATGACCCTTTTTTGTTTGTTAACAAGGTTCTTCAATAAATTCCTGGTCTCTTCCCTTATCTTAGTAATAATTTCTCTATCAGCCATCAGAAAAATTGCCTGATGACATCACTCCAGAATATGTGAACGCTCTAGAAATCGAAATAGCACAACTGAAAAAAGAAAATCGGGGAAGAGGAGAAAATGCATCAGGTTAAGATGATAGGAGTTATTAGTGAGTATTATTAGTACCATAATTTCCAGTCCATAAGGCTACGCAATGCATGGCATGTCCCCTAATTTTTTTAAATATACATAAACCGCTCGGCACAAAGAAGGTACAAGTGCCGGAAGCTGCGATAACTAGTGCTGTAATTTTGTTTCTCTGTATCATATCAAGCATACAGTGTACATATAGAATTTTCAATATCATTATTATTAAACATAATTATTATATTAAACCCAACCATCATATTCAGATACAAATAATATATCATCAAAACCTCCTCATGGACCACCAGTTACAGTCACTCATTCTTTTACACACCCAGATGTGAAAGCACACATAAATACGCTCAATGAAACTATAGGTAAGATATGTGATATCATTATTAGCTGCTAGTTTTATAGATGCATCTTCATATGTCCATCGATAAAAAAAATAGGATTTCCTACTTATAAATTTTATTACTTTTACTCTTACCATTATGCAAGGTCAACTACGCTCTCAGAAAATCGATTCTTCAGCCCAACTGCAAAAACTTCAAGTTAGAGTGAAGCACCAGGAGGAAATCCTAAACACGAGAGAATTAGATGTAAAGAGGCATCATGGTAGGATCCAAGAACTTGAATATGAATTGTCTTCCCAGACAAGGAGGGCAGAGCAAAAAATAGAATCTTTGAAGTGAGCCATTTTCCCACCTAGTAATTTTCTAATAAACTTTATTTCCAGTATATTTATTTTTCTAATGGCTATCAAATATCTTTGAATAGGATGAACACTGATATTTACTTCTGTTACTCTTCAAACTTTATAAATACGATATTTTTCATCCTTCAGGAGAAGAATTTCTGACCTTGAACTGCAGCTTGCTGAAAGCAGGAAAGAGGCAGATGCTTATTACAAAGGCGGCATACAAAACAGCTTACGTGCCACTCAACTTGGAAATCAAATTTCACAAATGACTGTGGATAAGGCATCTGGAGATACTCCTTGGATGGGTGACGTAGCTAGCGTAAGTGTCTCTACATGTTATACCCGAGTTTTATTCAACCTTCTCAATGAGTAATATTGGGTATGGTATGGAATAACCTTCGTCATGGTATTCCTCATAGGGTGTTATGATCCAACAATTTCAAGCTGAGATTACAAACCTTAGGAAGGAATTGTCGAGAACAAAGCAAGCACTGATCCTTACCAAATGTGAAGGGAAACCTTCGAAAGGTAATGAATTTTATGCTGTATTGGTCAATAGATTTTTTTACATTTCAAACAGGTCCCCTTTTCAAGCTTTTGTTTCTTTGTCTTTCTTTTATGTACAAACCCTGCTATACTGATAATATTATTATTATTGTAACTACCAAAATGTTGTTCATGTCCCAAAATACACAGAATTTGTTTTAATGGTGGACATATGATTTACACAAAAACATTTTTGCCAAAGAATTCATGTCTCCTTTCCCTCCAAATTATTTAATTCTGCATTGCTTTGTGGTCTATTATTTCAGCTTCTGCACTTAATAATCAACTTCACGAAAAGTTGAGGTCAGCTGCTGAACAAATATCTCGTTTACTTCAAGAGAAATCAACACTGCTTGAAGCTGGCAACAGCTTAGGAGCGGAGCTTGCTGCTTACAAAAAGCGTAACCCAGAGAAAATGGCTGGGAAAGATGATTCCAAGATCTCGGGTTTTAATTTGTTTTTAAATTGCCATTATTGTTTTATATCTTACTTTGACATAGATATTAGTGTTATAGATCGGTAAAGAATGAATAGCTATGTTCTTATACTAATTGGTTTTATGTGCAGATAGTAAGTCTTTCGCGGAAAGATTAGACGAATCTGTCGATGCGAAAAAAATAAATAAACTGAAGAAAATGGAAGACCTGCAATACCAACTCACAAAGTATGGTCAAAACTTATTTTTCAGCATTGATTTAGGTGTTGCGAATTCGAGATGTAAACCATCATTGCAACTTTTTAATGATATCGTTTTCCTTACATTAGGCAAGAGTTGCGATACGCTCAACAGTTAAGTCCAAAGAAGGTCAATATGATTGCTAAAGAGAAGACGATGAATTCAACACCAAGAGAAGGTAAAATCATGAAATTGCCATAAACTAGTAAACCTAGGTTGATAAATCAATTGTACAATGCAATCTTGCTTCACTCCCTGTAGCTCTACCATATTCTGTGGTGGGCTCATTCATCGTCTTATGGAATATTATCAGACTTCTGGTTTGGGAGTTGCTCTAAAAATACAGTGTTTATGAATTCATTTATTCAGAATCACAGCATTCCAGAAATACTCTAGACACAAAAGTTGCTTCAGTTTCGTCTTCAATCGCCCCTTTCCAGTACAGTTTGTCATCTATCGGGGATTCTTCGATAAAGAACGTCTGGGACATGCTGGAACAGGAGCCTTCCAGTCCGTCGGTTCCCGGAAGTGCTGAAAACAGCGGTAATATCAATACTTCTTTACAAAGCCTAAAATCTCGTGTAACAAAAGAAAAACTCTCTTTAGTGGTCATGAATCGAGATGAGCGGAGTGAAAATAAAACCGTAAGAAAGGCAGTATTCGGACAGAAGACACAGGTCCAAAAATCCAGGGTCAGTGTAAAATTTGGTAGTCAGTTGAAACCCAAGGCAAGAGTTCCGAAGATACGAAATTACAACTTGAAAGATGGTGACAATGATGCTAGACACTTTGATCAACGTCGCTTATGAAATAATACCTAGTTATTATGAAATAGATATATTTTTATATTTCATTTTTTTAACACTAACAAAATAAATTTAAAGATTTGAATACGAGAGATTTGTTTTGCTCCCTAGATGGTATCAGGAGCTTTTAAAGATGGAATTGCTATGGTCGCTGACAGGTTGATGGTGGACCCAAAAGCTTGATAAACCACAATGAGGGTCACCATCATCGCTGCAGTGACGCCAGCGTTGCTGCTACCCTATTTAACAGCTTAGTCGACTGAGCTGGGTAAAATAAGGCTTTCTCAACGACATGGATATGGCTCTGGCGAAATTCCTAGCATTGAAATTAAATGTTAAATGGTTTTTTGATCGTCTGGACTGGATGGTCTTCGCGTGGAAGTATTTTTCTATCGGGGTTACTCACACCCTAGATTCAGACAGTAGCCATATCACGCTTTGATCTCTTTAGGCTTAGTATATTGTTCATATTTTCATGATATGTTGTTTGTATGTGTGTATGATTCTTTTATTGTCTTCCGGGCCCAGATTTATGTTGTGAGTGTACAGTAAGAGTCTCAATATACAGCACATGAGACATTACATTACGTTATGCATTTAATCTGGCGTATTTCGAATATAAAGTTTATCTTAAGCAGACATGAAAGAGTTATTAATTTTTTTTTTCAATCTTGTCGCACATCCTTAGCATATCCGTAACGTGGGATGGACACTTTGGCAAGCGGTGGGGAAAAACGCCTCAATTTACGGAAAATCCCGTGAGCTGACATGAGGCTATGAACATTCTTGAAAAGAACATCTGGATTCTCACTTTCGTTTTGAATTATATCATACTTTCTATTTTAAAATGATTGCTGCGCTATTTTCAAAATATCGTCTACCTCGTACATATCTTATTTGGCGGTAAATCTGCCCAAGATCATAGTGGTGCGAGGCAAGTAAGTTAGCATGTGTTTGTGTTATTTTAAGTACTGGACGCTGTTCAATACTATTTTCTCCTTTTTCAGTACATTGATAATAACAATATCCGTAAAAAAATTCTAAAACAAACGAATACAAATATGGCGGGGTCTGTCGAAGATATGTTCGATGTTTTCGAAGATAATTCGTCTAAAACAACAGACGACAAACCACAGACATCAAAGTAAGTTTCCTAGCATGATATCGACATAAATTAAGCTTTAACCATTGGCCTTCTTAATTGAGGTAATTTACCGATATATATGGGTAATTTTTAATGAGCTAACATAGACTCAACGACGAACCCTTCTTTTCTGCATGTGTATCACAGTTTAGTGTGACCCAACTTTTTCCTGATAAAATTTTATGGACCAAACGATTGCATAATATCTGGGCTCCATGGTAGAGAGAAAGAAGGGGGTATAACTGACTCCTTGAACACAACCAATATTTGTATTCATTTAGATCTGTATTGAAGACCGATGCACGTAAAAGAAAGCTTGAAGATGAAACGGAAGGTGGTTATATTTTTTTTAAACCTAACTGTTATATCCATTCATTTACCTGGATCATGACCAGATGCCTCAAGATTTATCTCAGCACAAATCACAAGTGTACTAAATGATATGTTCATTATTCTGTAAGTTTCTTGACTTCAAATATCTGTTTATGGCTGTCAAAGTTATGTAGTTTTTGAATAAGGACTATTCGTCTCTAAATAATCCACATGTTTTTTTTTTATGAAGAACCTGAACAAACTGAAGAAAAAGTCACAAAGCCAGATGATTTTTCTAAAGAAAAAATAAAGGCCAAACTCCGTGTGGAAAAGGAGAATTATGACGAGTCTCAGAAGAAATCGGCTGCTGCTGAACAGACTGATGATTTATCAAAGTAATTCACGATGAATGATAGAGTTAATGCTATCTCAGTATACGTTGGTTAAAATGATACTCATATTTTTTCATTTTAGCATTTTAGATTCGCTACCTAAAGTTGAAACAAACTCAGTAGAGTCACTCATTTCTGGTTGTACACACGATGTCGCTCACACGATTGGGGTCGAAGTCCCTCCGCTTCGACCCAGAGAGGTATTGACTGATTATTGTTTGGTAAAAGTGAACAACGTGTGACTCTCTCCTTTACTGGTTTGAGAAAAAATCACGAAATCCCAGATATATAGCTATGATATCGTAGCTATCATGTCTTTGAAAAAATTTGTTAGTTGTTAAAGTTATTAATTTGCCTTGATGGAACCATTCTCATCGCTTTTTAATTGATTCAATTCAGTCACATAGTTCAGATGTGATTTATTTGTTAGGATTTTATCTGCCCACCATTTTGATAATGTAAAATTAGACTGGTATATGAATAAGTTGGCAAGGCTGTGGAACCATCGGCAATGTTGTTAGTTATACCCTGAAATGCAGGTGATATCTCAAAATTAAGTGCTGTAACTGATAGTGCTGTTGTCAATTCCAGGGCCCGGCTGCGAAGGAATACAAGTTTATATTGGATCCGTTCCAGCAAGAATCTTTATTATGCTTGGATAACAATCAATCGGTACTCGTTTCAGCTCACACATCGGCAGGGAAGACGGTTGTCGCTGAGTGAGTGTAATTATTCAATAATATGCCATGTCTATTCTATTTTCATCTAATGTAACAGTAACAACGATAACATACAGATGTGTACAGAGAAACTGACACCCATCGATTTTATTGGTTCATTCGCGAAGTTGGAGAATCTGAGATCCCAATCAAATGTTATTGTTATAGAACGCATGTAAATTAATTCAGATATATAGCTTAGGTTTACCCTATGACAGCATTATTTATGCGTGCTTCACATAGAATGATATCCTCATTAATAAACTTATTTCCAGAAGCTCTGTAATATTCACCATGCATTACTTATTCATTCTTAGGTATGCTATTGCCATGTCACTTCGAGATAAGCAAAGAGTTATATACACCACTCCAATTAAGGCACTCAGCAATCAGAAATACAGGGAGCTGTACGAAGAGTTCTCTGACGTCGGCCTGATGACGGGCGACGTGACAATAAATCCAACTGCATCCTGTCTCGTCATGACGACTGAGGTACCATTATTATTCATTTCACAGCAGCTTGTCCACCGCAGCCTGATATAACCCTATAATATTAACTCCAGATTCTCCGAAGCATGCTCTACAGAGGTTCTGAAATTATGCGTGAGGTTGCATGGGTTGTTTTTGATGAGATCCATTACATGAGAAATAAAGGTGAGTAATGAACATGTGCTGGATGTGCTAAGTGAAGATTGAACCTAAAATTGAATGCTTATATTATCACCTGTGCTTGATGAGTAATTTGGCATTTGTTCAGAAAGAGGAGTCGTCTGGGAGGAAACTATCATCCTTCTTCCTGACAATGTGCGATATGTGTTCCTTTCGGCGACCATTCCAAACGCGAGACAGTTTGCCGAATGGATATGCCACCTGCACAAACAGCCCTGCCATGTCGTATACACAGACTACCGGCCTGTGCCTTTGCAGCATTACGTGTTTCCTGCTAGTGGAGATGGATTGCACTTGATTGTAGATGAAAATGTGAGTGTATTGGAGAATGTGTACTGTAAAACGAAATACTTGATTGAATGCTATATGTTGTATTTTTAAGTTATTTATCAAATTACTGTAATAACGCTGACCATAATGCCTGTTTGGCTCCAGGGTAACTTTCGTGAGGATAATTTCAACACAGCCATGGGAATTTTAAGAGATGCAGGAGACAACTCGAAGAGCGATTTCAGCCGGAAGGGAAGAAAAGG
>QXVX01006760.1:0-21890 GCA_013436065.1 Halocynthia aurantium
ATAAATTTTTTAAGTGACAATGACCACATTTAATTGAGAGTAACTGCAACTTGTATAACAATACAATATGCAGGAAATGTAATACCATTTTCCCATCCTACAGCGAGGAGGTTACGTACAGGATGCCATGCGCACAATGTGGGTTGATAAGATCTCTGAACAAGCACCGCACTGTTCTTTTTTACGCACTGGAATAAGGAATGAAAATAATTTATGTTATATATTTTCTTGTATCAGAACAGAGTCAAATGATGTTAAAAATTTCTCTAATTTATCTAGATGTTTCACATAAAACTGGTGCCATCATGGTAATGTGTGCACACTAATGTTTTAGGATCACAGGTAGACCAGATAAGACTTGCTTTACCTAGCAAAATATAGAGATTTTGTTTCGCGACACAAAACCGCAGCATAATTTAAACCGGGTTCTGCCATAGAATTGTTTCTGCTTTGGCATAACTCAGCGCAATGTTCTAATAGAATGCACCTTGTTACACATAGGGATTGTGTGATTAGTTAAAAATTGAGAACATCAGGACATCAGGAACCAGTTTTATGTGATAGTGCCCAGCAGCATAAATTCTATAGAATTAACCTCTGACGTGAACAGATTAACAGATCCTCTTCCATCACTGGGCGACGCTGAGCACACAGCCAAAATACCCGAAACTCTGTGCCACAATGTATGAACTATTATATCACCGGCAGGTGTGTCTATTATCCTATCAAAATACAGGGCCATACTAGAAATTCCTGAAAATAAACAGAATGTTCGTAAATACGAATATCATGAACTTCTTCACAAGGAAAGATACATATTCGGCGTTGACATTCATATCATCACTACGATGGAAGTTTCACCATCATTAAATACATTTATTATAGCTCATCTGAACTTTATATGGGTTTACCCATCCGGAAATTATGTACGAGCGTCTCGTTGCTATGTACAGAACATGCAGGAGTACATTTTTAACCGAATTTCATCTCAAGAATTCATCTTTACGCACAGACACATGGAGGCAGTAGAACTCAAATCATGCACCAATAAATTCGTAAAACCACTAGAGAAGTGCTTCCCAACCGTCAATCCACACCTCGACACCTTAAAAACTTTATGCATCATGCGGCAAAAAAGTCAGTCAAGTATAAAATAAAATATAATAAGTATACCTTAACATAATTTGCCCCCCAAATATTCAAATTGTCTCCCTGCGGCATGCTCTCCACAATGAGAACCACTGTACTAGAGCGAAATGTAATGAATCATTCCTTACATTATATAAAGTAGTGTATGTAAAAAAGTTATGTATTATTCATAGTACATAAAGAATGCGAAATTTCATGATACTTTGCATCGAAAACTTCTACAACAACTGTACTATCGATATATTAGAAGGAAATATATAAATGCAATGTGATAACTCACTGTTGTTTTTCAACCTCCTGTTTGTATGCCAACATTAAAACAGATACTGGCAAGACTGTTCTGCGACAATCTCATGGGGAAATGCACTTATAGCTTTTGAATTTGCAGTACATTCAATGCCAAGCCCGTTGTAGCAGGGCTGGCTATTTTACTCCTGTAAAGCTTGAAAGCACGCCGTAAATCGACAACAGATACGTATTTGTTTTTATCTCTCATGAGAAAACACGGTAAGAAACTGGGTAATAATTAGAAATCGTCTTAATTTACTGAATTCGAGTTTCTTCATTTTTTCACTTATTTAGTAATGATTATCGATGCTTTGCGTCGTAGTTCTCAAATTCTAATGATTTAATTAAGAAAGCATCAACCAAATGATTTACTCAATTAACCAAAAATAAAAATAAGACCATAAACCTTTCTAACTCTTCGAATCATTCGAATCAGAAACGCAGCTGCTGGTAAGTCAGAACACATCATATTCTAGTTGAACTCATGGGTGGGGAACTGAGCAAATATTCTTGCATCAAATCGGGCAGACGGGGAAAAAAAGCTAAATGCAGAAAAAGCAAACCAGTACATACCAATATAATAGAAGAATCTGATGACCATGCTGAAGAACGAGCAAGTACACTCGATCCTCTGTCAAAAACCGTTATACGACAAGACCCAACGGTATCCACAAATGGCCAACAAAGTGTGTCTGCTACAGGAGAATCTAGAGTTTCAAAAGTCGTTTTGATACCTACAAAAGAACTTAGAAACATTCAAGATAAAGGTGGTAAAATATCGAATAAGATTTTAGATGAATTTATGCGTGCAAGCCCAGAACATTGCCAAAAGCTCGGTAACATATTGGAGAATCCGTCGTGCCAAAACGATATCAGTAAGGTAGGCTAATATAGCTAGATGGATTAAACCTTAAAAAAATAATGTTTGATTTAGTTCTAACGTTCTTGCCACAGAAAATAGGCAACAGCATAGAACTGTTAGACTGCCCTGATATGTCAACAATTTCCATGCAAACTGCGGACGTAAGTTCAGCTATGAACAGTGAGCGGGCTGATTCGTTTCGTCAAACTACATCCAAGGAAAGTCCTGTGCGATACCAGCAAATGAACAACGAGCTTACTAGAGAAACGCAAACAGGAATAGGAGACATATCCACCGCCACTTCATTGACTGTTCCTCCGAATTCGATTAACAGTCAATTTATATCCGGTAAGTAATTGTATACAGTACTTGGAAAACAAGAGAAAAGATTTCAGTTATGAATTTATATCAACAATACAGGAATAACACCGCTAGATAGCGTGCTAGAGCAGGATAACTTCGATCCAGATATCAGCAACGATTCTGTGTTTGCTTACGACACCGTGGGAGTACCACAGTATTATCTTGGCGCAAACGGCTTATACTACGCTACCTATCCCGACAGAAAGGTCTATCTAAATAATAACAGCATCATGAGTCCAGATCCTGCTGACCAATCTTCAAAATTTAGTAAAACACAACGGTAGGGTTTTTGTATTTCGTTGGTACCGGCCCTTTTTGTAACGTCTGCGCGCGCTTATTTACTTCCAACTCACCACGCGTTTTTTATTCAATGATAATTTTTCTAGAAATCATTCAATAATTGGAGAGGTCAGTAGCGGCCCAGGCTTGGACAGCGATTTCGGTGCGAGTGCAGGGATAGAAATGCGCATTGTGTCATCTGATTATTCTGGAATTACTGATAAAAACGTAGATGAAAAACAAGCCATCGATGATAAATCTATTACGCAAAACAGCTTGTCAGTTCCTCGAAAAAGGAGCACAAAAAGACAAAAGCTTACCACGCGACCAAGCCCTCGTGTAATTCTTAGAGCCTCGCAAGGCTTTGTTCCAGCACCAGCACCAGCGCCGCAACAAGATGCTTCGAATGTGGATGGTAACAGCACTAATGTGACCCCTTTGTAAGATAAATTGTATTTGTGCAATAAGCTACAATAGCTACTATACCTTACTAACTAATTACCGAACTTATGCCTGTTTAGGACAATGACGATGCTACGCACTCCCGATGCCAGATTTTGCCATCCAAGAGCCTTCCGCGGTCGCCCTCGAGCGGCCACGATAGCTGGACCGGAAGCAACATCGTTTCACGTGACAATGGAATGGGATCCGTACGACACTGGCTACGGGAATGAGTACTGGATGGAATACTTTATTCCCGGTGTTTCTTATCCTCCGTGTCCGCAACTAAGTGCTGATCAGTACTGGCTGTGAAGGAAATTGAAAAATTATACAGATAATGATAAATTTGAGTGTTGTGTGAAGTTTGAATACAATTACTTGTTTAAAGAATTGGCTTTGACCAGTTAAATACGTTTGAAAATACACTGTCACTAGTCACTGTCTATGTTTACCCTGAGAGAATCTAATAATCATTAACGTGGCGTACTGAAGAGAAATTACATGTAGACATACATGTCGTGATACAAACGTGGAATAATTCAATATCCGACAGTTTATTATTCTTTACTGCGTTATAAAGTGAACTATGGTATATCATGAATTAAATGGCGTGATAATTCAACATCCGACAGTTTATTATTCTTTACTTTACTGCGTTATAAAGTGAACAATGGTATATCATGAATTAAATGGCGCGCATTGTATCCAAAAACTCGTAGATTCAAAATTATCCTAAATCCAAAGGGCCGAAACAAAACAACACTATCTACATTCTACAGGCTGTGAATGATCGTCAGATGAGCACAACCTGAAACAGGTGCCAGGAAGGTTCGAATTCGATCGTTTAGCTAATTATCAGACCACGCAATTGATTATAAATTATTAATGAAAGCTATTGGTAATTTTTCTCCTTTATGACGTACAGGTTGCATATAAAATCCGGAGCATAAAATCGCCTTGGTCTATTGGTAACATATGACCTCCATCAATCACCCACCAGAAAGAGAAGTTATCCACCTTTTTTACGTAACCTCCAGTATCTCCTATCACAAAATTATAAAATGTTGGTTCCAAATCATACAAATAGACAGACAGACAATCAGCATTTATCTACCTCTCATGGTATACATTGGGCTCCATTTCGTTTTCAGGAACGTGGGTAGTTTATTCCATTTCAGTTTTTTCACCCATAATTCCTGTCCTGTAAAAACATACAAAGACGCAATCCGTATGCGCTATCACTCTTAATTTCACAATTTCGTATTTTCGTATTTCAGAACAATGTTTTCCGACTCCACCCCCCTGGAATAAATAATAAATAAGTACCTGGGGTGTCCACGACCATGTCAAGCATGCCATTGTAAACGACGACATCGATTCCATCGTTGATATTCGTATCCACTTGAAATATGCGTAATTTTTGAAGGAAAAGGAAAATCCATTAATATGCAAATATCTACACTACATGCATATGTTTAAATACCGATATCAATAACAGGTTTCATAAAATCGCCACGCATAGCATCAAACACCTCATCGGATTGCGAGCTCCATACGACACTATCTGGAATTCCCAAATATTCCTTGAATGGTCCATTCATTAAATCATAAAGAGGATCCGTTGCATATATCGAAAAGATTTCGTCGTAATCTGAAGCTGAGTAAGTGGGAGTTAAAATTACCATTACCTAGATATCTGTTGATAGATGGATATGCATGATGACCTGTTCCAATACACGATAGAAAAAACAATTTACTTACCTGCATGCTTGTGTATTTTATTCGACGTAGCATTACTAGTCTTATTTTTTGTAGTGCCAGCGTGGTGAGGATAGAGGATGTTGTACAGGTCAACATTATCCGCGTACTTTTTTATCTGATGTAAATGAAGTATGTGTAATTTTTTAAAAGCTTTATCTCTTTGAATACACGTATTACCACAGCTTTCGTTGCAGTACGGAGTCTTGTGGCCAAAGCCCACTGCCCGTTATCAATCGCTTTTTCTACAGCAGAAGCCGCGTGCTTTACTGCCAACAGACCACTGTCATCCAATAACGACTAAATATGTGTGCAAGAGTTTAATATGTCGTTTTCCATAACACTTAATTCTGAAAACCTACGATAATTGTAATATTATTAGAACTGTTGTTGTGCAATATGATATATAAACAGAAATAAACATTAAGCCTATGATAAAATTCCTCTCAGAGGCCCCGGGTACGAAGGTTGTCGATCTACAAATATTATTGGTATATTAAGCGAGATAACCGTATTTACATTTCATTTTTAAACTACAGTATATCAGTTGGTTATGATAACCATATAAGGCAGGTGTCAGATTGATTGCATATAAAGGGGTGAGTAAGCTAACAAATATAAAATTACCATTTCGTACAGGTATTCTCCCCAGGTAGTAACTGAGTCTATTGGGGAAATCCACGCATCTCCAAGTCCAACACCTTTAAAATTGGCGGTTAGAGTCCCTTCATTGATTCCCTCGTAGTTAAAACAAAATCGCTCGTTTTCGTGGTTATTTACCGATTCTAATGAATCAAATATCCTACCTTGACAATCTCTTTTGCTGCACCTGACGCCATTTTTCCTCCGTAAGATTCGCAATAAATATACATTGGAAGATTCTAAACAATAAAAATATCTTGGAAAACGATCGTAGGCTTGCAGTAATTCTTTATCAACATGAGTTTACTTGCCTGCATCCCAGTTTTCTCATAAAATCCTTTCATTACTGCTACAAAATCCACAGATGCTTGTTCGACATCAGCAGCATAGGCGCTTCTATCAGTAACGTAACTGCGAGTGAAACAATTCTTAGTTTTTCAGACTAAATTCATATTCACCATTATAATACCTACCTGTATCCTGAGCCAACTGGGTGGTCTATGAAGAGCACGTGGCCCAAACCTGTCCACGACGTGTTTCTTCTATTTAGTTTCAAATCGAGAGGACCCAACTCCTCGAAATTTCCGTATCCTGTTGAAGAACCTCCAGGTCCACCCTATTGTTTTAAATTGCGGTAGAAGAAAATAGGTATAGCAGACCTATACAGATAATCATAGGATTATTCCAAACCTGCAACCAAACAAACAGTGGCGTTTGGTCAAGTGGTGGTAGAAAATCCGGTGCGAAAGATGCATCTTGGTAATACAATAACCAAAATGCAAATGCATTTCCGCGAACTTTCACGTAACCGCTGTCCATTTTTACTTCATCGAATGGTGTAGGTTGAACATTAGCAATCATTCCTAAATTGAAGTATCGGTGAAGTAACAATGTATAGAAAGCGAGCATACAAATTAAGACAAGTACCAATTTACCTACCTATGGCGTATAGGTATACAATACCTGCTCCAATCCGCATGATTGTTGTCAAATTTTATAAACTAATCTTATGCAGAACTTTCATGTACAACTGATAAGCTTCAGGATACCTACGACCAGAATTTTTCATTCTGCAAATATATACTTTACTACTGGCTAATAGAGAGTAATTGTATACAAACATATATACTCATGCAGCTTATCAAAGGTCACCATGTACTCCTTTGCGCTGTGGTCACTGACTGGATTTGAAGTACAAAATAGAGGTTAAATTCTCTGTATATGTTTTCAATGTGATTAAAAATATTGCAAATAACAACTGATGAATAGTAAGATACAATACAACAAAGATACAAGGGTAGATGGTGATGAGGTTGATTGGTGAAAACATTTCTTATGACGTTTTTAATATTGCTAAATGTTTGGACCTTTGAAAATCAAAAACAAATACAATAATATGATCTAAAGACAGTTTCTTTAAACCAAAATGTAACTATTGAGATACAGAAAAATATCTGTGATATGAGCAGCTGAGATAAGTAAGGGAATAGGCGATAACTAAAACGTAGTGGTATGCAGGTTTAGGAGAAACTACCCACCAGGTAGTTGGTTGCAACATTAATCATTACCATGTAGTTCTAGCCTGTTGCTGCCAGGATATAAGCACCATTTCCTTTGCACACGAAATAATAATCAGATAGGTAACCTGTTACAACCAGTATCCCATTTATGTCGATTTACTGATTATAATAGTTCTGAAAATATTACAGCCCCAAGAGAAGTAAAACATACAATGTTTTGATTATACCAAAACATAACCATTGTTTTAATCCTGGAATGTTTGATAATGATATACATACTAGCATCCCATTTTGAAGATACTTAACTGTAAATAACAGAATCAGCAACAGGAAAAATATACAGTAGATGAATATTAAAGAATCGAACATTTCAAATTAGAGAAAAACATCCACAGCTTCAACATCTCATGTTGTTTGAACTTGAATAATTAAATGAATGAAATCTACTACATTCATTATCCTTCAAATCTCTGTGTAGAATCTTCAATTCCTTTGGCTGAATGGCGATGGGCAACTTCTCCTTTGCGCCACAGAATTATCTCCTGTTGGTCGGTCAAAGATTGTATAATTATGGTTTTTTTCAGCTCACAGAGAGAAGGTAATGGCAGATGTTCAGAGTTAAACTCCAGAAACACCCACATATTGGGAATATTTTTTTTACAATCATTTTTTTACTGAAAAAGCAATGATGGCAGAAGCTGGGTTCCTCTCTTGCCTTCCCACTTTGTTTATAACATATGCATGATTAAAATTTATAATCCAGATGTTAAGTAAAACATGATTACATAGTGATTTATTTATACATCAAACCATTTTTGGTATGATGCCATTCAAAAATATTTATCATATCATTTTTATGGAACACATCAATTATTTATAATAAATATAAAATCATATAACATATACTGCAGTAGCCCAAAATGACTATATGAGAAATATACTAAAATGTTAGCGTACCTGCTGCTTGAAATATCTTCTGTCCTCTTCATCGATAAGTACCAAATTAAGTAAATATCGGACGGAGAACTTTTTGTAAACGTCACGCATCGTCGGTGTCAGTTCGTAACCCGCTAAAAATAGTCTGATAGGGATGGACTCTCCTGTAAGGATACTTCATGTCATTCCTTTGTACATCATAATGCTACTATTATTAACAACAAATGTATTGCCTTTAACTGGAGCACCATCCATAATTTCATATTTTGCTATGGTGTCTTCATCATGGAAAACGTTCGGCCCACTTCCCATAGTTTCTCGCTTAATGACGTGAATTTCCATGTGTTTTATTTTCACTCGGACCAGAAGGAAATATATTTTTCCAATGATAGCGTCCTTCAGATGGTACCTGAAAATCAAAAATTGTATTTTAAAACAGTGCTAATTATACTCAAGTAACTCTACAAGTGGGGATTGACAGGATTGTTCGATTCACTATCAACTGAGCATTTTTTTTTCACTGAATTGGTGATTGAGAGGTGTCGGTAAAAATAAAGATTTTGTAGAAAAAATTCATGTTGGTCCCAGTTCTGCAAATTGAGAGAAGCAATATATGGTCATCAGTTGTCTTATTTTAACACCTACTTCTGTTTATTGTATTCAAATTCAATATGAAGACAATCTTCGATCCCAACTTCCATCTTGATGCTGTTATTATGTTCAGGATAGGTACTGAGCATGTGAACGAGAAATTCCAACTCCTTGACAAGATCTGTCAAGCGTCGTATGAGGGTCACACGGAGGAAATACCTGAACAACGAACCAATCAAGTTAGAGAGGAGTTTCAGATACAAAATAAATCACGAAATTCCTTACCGCAACCTCACATTTGGGCTACAGTATGACTCGTATGGTTTTTCAACATGTGGAAATTCAAACTGGAACGTTTTTGATGCAGAGAGAATGCCTGGTGGTGCGAGCTGTTTGACGAGTGTTGTAAAATCATGTCGACTTGAACGATCATATAGGATTTCTTGAAAAGATAATAAAATAATAAAAAAGGGTATTTGTATTATACCACAATACTACTCGGATATCTTTTTAAGTTTTCACCGAACATAAAATAATGTGCACATTGCTATCGCATCAAAAGTGGTCTTTGACAACTAGAAATTCATCCATTTAACCAACAAAATTTAAATATCATTTGAATAATTGATTCTTGCGAATAAGCCATATATATTTTTGCCCAGAAAGCACTGTGGTTTCATGAAGATATTTAAACTACTCTATATTCCCATGGTGATATCATTAATGGCAATCAAAGGATTGGTACTTGTTATTTTATTTATGCTGTTTAACATGTTTACCGATTTGGCCTATTAATTCAATTTTGATGCCCTTGTGTTCCAGTTTACTTCCAGTTTTCAATGCAATGCTGACGTTACCGGACACAGTTTCACCATCATAGAATATGTACATAGACTCTTTGGTTGATTCATTGACGTGGTGGTCGAGCTTTTGCCTGCACCAATTGCAATATATGATTGAGAACAATTAAGCCAGTGTGTTTTAGAATAGCGACATAATAGTAAGATGCAAATAAAGTTTACCTCTTTTCTACACCATCGAGGACTATCTTCACCTCGGCACTTTGTCCGAGGCCGAAAAAACTCATCTCTGTATAATATGCAACGAAAGACGTTGTAGTTAATTAAACTAATACAGTATTAGCCTGCTGTAAAATCGAACATTAGGGAGTCAGTAAAAAGCCTGGCTATTAATATTTACACCACCAGCGGTTCTATGGTTATTTATACCAAATTCAATCAATTTTCGGACTGAAGGTGGAGGTTTATCGACCGAGTAAGAGATTGACGACTGGGCTGGATTTATAGCAGTGTTCCCATTCGAGATCAGTACCCGTATCATTTTCACTATCCATAACGAAGCTCACGATAATCCGATATTATCCTAATCATGTGATGTATGATTTCGAAGGGGTACACTTCTGCACTCGCAGCATAACTAGACGGTTACATACAACCGCGACGAATAGACTCGTGTAGTGAAGATATGAACGAAAACATTGCATGCTACAATTTGACCCTATCCCATCACATTAGAATAACTTACAATGCTTAATTTATACAAAAATATTTCCATACCAGTGAAGTAATAATTAATGACCGAAAAAAAAGCTAGTCTCTACATTGGGTTATTTCCTATTTTACACTCTGATTCAGAGCTATATGACAACTTCCGGAAGCCAAAACTACAGGCACAATGCGTTCTAATTTCCCTATTGCAGTTCAACCAAAACTCCAGCTGCTTAAAAAAATAGAAAAACGAAAAGGGCGAATGCAACATCGTTTTACTTCATCATACTACAAAACATAAGAAATAGTTCAAACAGTACTAATATATTTTATATCTGTAAACACAGAGAACAATCACGTTTTTGGGTATTTTAAATAAACTCAGTGCATTGAATTATCTCGCATATTAGGATATTTGACTCTCTACAAAAACGAAATAATATACAGTGGTGGAATGTAGCTAGTAATCAATAAAAGCTGTGCTCATTGTATCACTCGATCACAAAACGTACTGTTTCAAAATTAAATATTCTCTCTGTAAATGTTTAAGGGAAGTAAGGGAATAATTGTAATTTGACTAGTCTTGTTTTGAAAAGATCACAGACTTCAGGTATGTGACAAAAACAAACAAAACTGCAACACTAACTGCTCAGGTAAATTATTTCAAATAAAGCTTTGTAAGAAACTGGGGGCGAGAGTTTTTGGAAAGGGGCTTTGATTTTTCTGTACAACTAAAATTTGTATGTGTGGATAAGTTAATTGAATTACAAAAATAAATGTTTAGAACAGAAATTAAGAACACAACTAGTCAAAAATTAATGAAAACCAAATCAGAACCAATAACACTTTATATACAATAAAGAATATCTTAGGGCATTGGCTACCGAACTTTTTAGCTCAATATCTATTAATCATTTACAAAAATAATTGCAAGCAAGAATTCATTACCTGGAAAACTGAATAATTTAAATAAGCCAACATGTTCAGAACATTGAATACAGTACTGTTTGCTATTTAAAGAAGCACTGATCAATTCTTTTTTCGATAAATTTAATTTTTCGTTCACCGAAAATCCTCTTTACTCCTGGATTTGAAACCAATGCCTTCAGATAACCTACAATGCATTATTACAAACTATTATTCAGACATGGAATTAAAATCACTACTTTATCTAGCAGTCAGGACTCGTTTATGGATGCCATTGCTCTCAGGATAATCTCCGGACCCGACCGAATATTTTGCGGTCTCGTCCTCGGCGCTGGAATCTTCTGATTCGCTCCTGGTATCACGTTCTATCACACCGACCAAGATTGATGCATAGGCAGCTTTGACGATGTGTGAAAACCAATAAAAATGTAATAACTGTAAAATGAGAAGAGCAGAAAAAAGCCAGGCCATTGCGGAATTGTAAGAGTATATGCCGTAAAACCAAATGCTAGGTACAATCCACAGGGGAAGGATGACTAAGCGTGACAAAAAAAAGGCTATCGTGAAGCTGATAAACCCGACATTTGTAACTAAAGAATTGTTCGCATACTTGCCCATTTTGGCGAATTCTATGTAAAAATCTGCACTGTCGTGCACTACCAAAATAAATGCCCCCATTTTTGTATAGTTCAGAGTGTAGGAACCACAGAGTAGGATGATGGTGACGATGTGATGAATAAACATCTCCCAGAAGTCTTTTCGCTTCACGTCGAAAAACTGAGTGAGCGTGGTGGCAGAGTAAAAAGCCAGTTCAATTATGTAATAATAATAGATCTTTTGAGAGAGCACATGATTTTCCGGATAATTACTGAAACACTTTTCTGTCTGCCAGACGCACTCCTGATCATACATCACGTAAAGGCCGTAAAGGAAACTTGTAAGATAAAAAGCAAAGCGCCAGAAAGTTTCTTGAAACTTGGTGAGCGTGGTAGGTCTTCCTACGAGATTCTTTTTCCGGAACCATACATTTATCTCATGTTTCCTCCATCCCGTCTGTTTACATAGATCTTCAACTTGAGAATAGTTTGGTTTTCTAGTGATAGTTTTATATACCTTCTCCAATACAATGTTATTTCTGGGCGGATTGTGAGGCCTCTCGGAGAGATTCAGCCACTTTCCGAGCGGTCTGGCGATACCCTTCTCGACTGAAAACCTTATGCATAAGACTGTGATGCACAACGGCAATGTTAACCATAAATCTCTAGTTTCGCCAAATTGCTTTTCTTCGGTTCTTTTCAAATCTTCCCAAGTTAAGTTCTGCCGAAGCCAGAATTTTTCATTCCAAAACCAATGATACAAATCCATTATCAAATCCATTTTGTATTTATTTTAAGATTGCTCTAGACTGCAAAGAAATGAATGAGCGAGGTTCACTCTTTCAAGTAAAAAAGAAAACAATGAGTCATTATTGCGTGAAAAAGTTGACAAAAGCTCTTTATCAACCATGCACTAAATCAATTAAAATGAGGCTATGCTAATAAAAATATCAAAGTAAAAAGGTACTCCAATGGTATTAAGTACACTTTATAACCGATCCTATAGCTATTATTATAATGTGTTTACATAGTGCTGTCACTAAGGGGCAAAAAATATCAGGCATGGCTTATTTCAGCCCTGCTTAGTAGACTATGTATCTTGGCACAGTGTAATATACAATTTTATGATTTCAGTGAACATTGTAATACAGTAGATTCTGGGCCATAAAGTGCCTTATAAAAGTCAGGAAAGGCTATCAAACTATTTAATTATAGTAAGACTACACTACTAAACTTGTACTCAATACACAGTCTACAACAACACTGTCCACTAGAACTAGTCTGACAATGCTAATGCACATACACGCCCAGCTTGAATGCTTCAATATGGAGAAAACGATTCCATTTGATAGAACTAACAAGTTTTAAATAACTCATGTGTTACCTAATCTTTCCTTCACCTTTAATTATTCAGGTGCAAATCACTGGAATTCCTTACAAGATTTTTAATCTCGACTCAGACAACAATCAAACTGTACAATATTACTGAGAAGCTTCTAATTATATATCTTATCGGATAGCACGCAGACAGTTGCTGACACGAAATTAACATTAATAAATTACGTAATATATAAATAAGCTTAATTAGCAACTTCTAACGCGATAATACCACAATCATGCGGATAGGTCCGAAGTCCTTTCACAAATCTTAATGCTTAACTAGTACTAGCAGGCAAAGACGCATTACGTTTGATCAAATCGACCGGTGACATCATGAGTCGGAAGCAGTACCTTCATCGACATTTAATGAAATGATGAACACGAAATTTTCAAAGTACAGTAGTGCAGTGCGATTTCGGCAAAGTTGAAAATTTTCCGGTTTTCAAGTTTTCAAAAAGAAATCGTTTCCATTACCAGTTAAAGACGGTTTGCATAGTACGAAGGTGATTTTTATGGGTTCCGCTGGGGGTTCAAGGCCGCATTTTGAATCTCAGTTCCGGTTCATGAGAACTAGCAGTTTGTACCGGTTCTGGATTAACGGTTCGGTTCGGGTCCTTGCAGCGACTAACAGGATTTTTGAATACACATTTGATACTAGAGGGATAACTCACTGTTTGTTTAGTCGAGTTATCTCCCCTCCCATGTATCTCTCTAACACAGTTCACAACCGGGCAAGCATTAACCTTTCATGATTTGGAACCTATGTCATAAGATGCAGATTTCATACGAAGATTCGAACTTTAAGATTCAAGGAGGCCATCGCCAGAAAAGGTTGGCTGTCGACTGTCGTTACCCTGAAGCGAGAACTTTTCCACACTACGAACTATGAAACTATCTGTATTACGATTATTATTGTACTGTATAAGGATATTGCTGCAAACCTTTATATAAATCCATGGCTCGAAATCCTCAGATCTTGCTCATACCAGTAAGGATGTCCATTCTTTACCATCAACTGGAATGCTGCAAACTTCGGATGCTATAACAATGCTTCTATACTACAAATTGGCAAAACGAACAAAAAATTAAGTACTTTTACTTTTGAAGGGTTTCGATTCCTAGCAACTCTTGATTCAAAAATAGTATACAAAAGTTTCAACAAACATAATTTCACTACTGCGATAGTTCAAATATACTATCCCAATTGTTGTTGTTGTCAAGAGTTATCAGTAAATGCAACTACAACTGTTCATTCACATCCAAGTTCTACTCTATAATTTATTCATTTATTGAAATATATTGCAAAATTAACAATAGTTACCAGATCGTGAGATACTTGTAACAAAAGTAGAGCAGGGGGCTGTAGGAAGTCCTGTAATAGTGAATGTGAAAATATCATTTACACCTGTAAAAACTAAAGGCGAGAACCCGCTGTTGACACGAAAACAGCTGACTACATGTCTCGACCTCACCACAAAGTTAATTTCATACAGATAATGGTGTCATAGGAAGACTACAAAAGTGTGCATATAGATGATCTTATAAATAAAATTCATAGTTTGCTTAAGTTTTTTTGCAAACATTTTTGAGTACTGTTTACGTTCACATTTGGTTGTGAACGTTAAGTGTGTTCGAATGAACTGTTAAAAGTAAAATGATAGAAAAAGTCGAATGCAGCGAACAATAGTTACATAATTAAAGTTAATATCAAGTAAATACCCAACTAGCAAACTTGATTAGGAGGTGAAAATTTTTAAAATAATTTAATAAAGACAAAGCAATTAAAGGCGATTCAACGGAACCGTGAACGAAAATGGCACGGGAGGGAGGAATTTTTGCTAATTCCAAATAACACAATTATTAGCGTCTTGTAAAATCACTCAAACGGGAACGATAAAAAAGTATAAAAGAGTAAGATATCGTTTTGGATGAAGGAGAGAAAAATGTAAACGCAGATCAGCCATACAAAAATGCAGTTGCGCGTTACTAAGGCACAGTGGATGGTACTGGCAACTGGTAGAAATACAGAATCTGTCAAACATCTTAATAGTGCTATTAAGGGTGTAAAACCGCAGATACTAAGAGCCTATGTAGGGAAACTAATCGAATTTACAGTCAAGAATCATTGTTCCAAGTTACTCTCTGGTGAGGGAAGAGTGTGACTATGGACAGTGAAAAGCTTTGAAGGTTTATCTTGTTTACTTTTTCTTAAATTGGAACAACTGATGTGGCATATGAATCGGTACAATTTTATAGAGATCATGAGTACGTTTCTTTTTAATTTTGATCAGTCATACATGTTAAACTATTTCGATGTAAGGGAATCCACAAGTGTGATACCCAGTCAAACCGACTTGATGACCAAATAAACGCCACCTTTCCTGAACTTACTCTGCTATTTGGAGGTCACGCTACATAATGAAGAGATTATCCTCGAACGATTTCATCCAATATACACAACTGTTTGAAAACGCTCATCACGTAACCGTCCTCAACATATTTGAATTACTGGGGTCCATGACTCCACTGTTTGGATGTGAAGTAAGTTGTCCATTCATGTCCAACGCTTGTCGTTTGCTCACAGGCAAATAAGTACCGGGGTCTATGTCGTCGTCCACATCAGACGAGTCAATACCCCTCTCCCCGGAACTCTGTCTAGCATGATGCGATCTCTTGGAGTGGAGGATATTTAAAGCAGCTGGGCAGTGTTGGCGAGGACCGGGTTCAGGGGTGAAGGCGAATGTTAGATTTGTAGGATAAATAATTCCATCATGCCTTACAAGGTTAATGGGAACCTGCAACAGGAGGATTGATTAGAAAAGATTTTGACACCCATGCTCAGGCTTACCAAACGTCCTAGTTTGGTCGGGACAGTGAAGTGGTTGTGAAGGGCTTTGTATTTCGTTTATAGGAGGAGAATGAAACTATTTTGTACGTTTACAGAGGGCCAATCTATTACTGCATTGCAAAGAATGTCTAGGTTGTTTTGTTCCTGTGGAAACTTATTACCAGTGAAAAATCACATAGCACTTAACAAGGGTATGTCAAGTATGGGCACGGAATACCGATCATATTCAACATCTGAATTATGTATACCTGAACAGACTGCTTGACCCAAGTCCATCCTTCACGAAATTCTGATATGTCCGGTACTACGCACAGCAATCCCTCTTCACATCTGTACATTGTGTCTGCTTCTACCTCGCCGAACCAGACTTTCAGTTGAGGAGAGAAATTTTCACCGTTCACTTCAAGCATTGCTACATCCCCGCCTCCGTTTAGCTGAAATGAAGCAACATAAGCAGATCTAAAAATGTACATTTCAACTACCATAAAAAATAACAGATGGAGATTATTTTTATCATAGTATATCGCATTTTTGACCCATACTTTGTGCCTAAACTATGGGTCACTAACTGACTTTACAAGGCTGAACACCACTCATTGAAAGTCAAAAGAACTTATCTACCTGCAAACTATGTACAACAGGAACAGGAGTGACAGGCTTTGATGTAGGTCCCATTCCATCACAAAATGTGTATTCTGCCTTGTCTGTACTGATAATTGTCCAAGAGGCGCCGTCATTTATCATTTCTTTATTAGGTTCTTTAGGACAGGGAGTGGCCTAAAAAAAATAAAAAGATAATACTGAAATGAGTAGCTGAAAAGCAAAATAATTTATAACTTAGGAGGGAAGAGAGCTTCTTGTATTACCTGAAATTGTATTATCCTTTCTTGCGATAAACACAAATACATTCGTTCAGAGTCTTTCAGATAGAAAGCGCATTTGTGCAACTGAGATACAGGGTCGTCTGCGTTGAGTATCGCTGTCTGCTTGTCAACCTGACAGATAAAAAGATCAGTAATTTGATCAAGTCATTAAACAGTCAATTTAGGGAAGCAGAAAAATCTACTTAAGATTGCCATTTAATTTGAGATTCATGCCTAGTCCATCGCTTCAGTAGCACCCCCTGAACATCTCTCCACCACTGGGAATTCAGAGTGCTCACAGAGGGTGCTACCACCGAGGTTAAGAATAACAGACGCATATTCTTACCTTTCTTATAATCAGCCTGGGTAGTGCCATTCCTGTGGTAGAACAAACTAGCTTGACAGTTTGGCCATAGTGTATGTATCCATCGCGGACAGTAAATTCCTCAGACTCCGATTCATCGTCATCCACTGAAAATATTATTCAGTTGCATTATTAACTGAATTAACATTTGTAATTTGAGAATATTGCATACTAAACAATTCAAGTATGGCATCATTGATCTAAAACATAATCTACTCGCAGAGTTCTGGCCTCTAGGAAGCCGTCAAAGCATGCCCAAGATCCGGAACATCATTTTTTCTATTCTAATAACGCCGGCCTGTGCCGGGACACCGTAAGTCACCATATTTAATTTGGATAAATTGGTCCATCCGTTCACTCTAGCGGACAAATAAAAAAAAAAAACTTTCTCTTTTATAGATACAGATTACAGTTTCTACAAAGAAAGGTTTTAGGAGTCATACTCATTAAGAGAAAAAATCACCACACAACTTGAATTGCATCTACTAATTAGCAGTATTCCTTATCACTAAAAATGTAATAATTTCAATAGGGAGTAGAAGCATTTTTCATACAGAGATGAATCGCAAATGATCCCCACTGAATAGAACTCGCATGGAAGTTCCCATTTTCGACATGCAGGTATCTCGTGCTGACAGTCTGTGAACGAAGACGGTTGAAGAGCGCGACTTTGGTTCCAGAAGCAATGCACACTAAAGATGAGGATAAATTTGATTAAAATGCCAAAGTAAGCACTGTACTATGTTCTACTGGTGATGCGAAACACCTGGAATACTTCTACTTGCATTGCAAACTTAAAAACTCAATTCGATGTAGAGATACTCACGGTCAGCATTTTTAAGTGACTGTTTTTTCTTGGAAGGCTTGCTAATCACCTTGATTCTGCGGCTATTGAATGCGCCGACTTCAAGGCCGCTTCCGAAAAACATTTTCACACAAAGCATGAAGTGCTTTCTTTTATCTGTGTCTGATATGTAGAGTGTTTTCGCAGTGCAAAAATTCTAGAATGGGATGAACTTTACTGTTAGGTATCTGCCATTAAAAGGTGAAAAGAGAATGAAAAATTCTAGCATATATCCCTATATTTCTCTAAGAAATAATTAAAGTAGGTAACAAATTATCGTTCTGTTTTTTTGTTTGATTGATTTTGTTGGTTCTACAAAAATGGTTCCATTTCAGTTTTAAAAAATAGGTTTATATATCAACTAGGTGTTCAGAATTAACAAACAGCAGACTAACAAAAAGTTACTGTTGCAACCTCATGGTAAGGTAAAGAGACAGTGAGCTATTAGAGCAAACATAAGAAAGAGTTGTTGTTTCTTTCCATTGAGTCCAATCTGTGTCAATAAAATAGAAAATGGGAAGTATCCGATTGCAAGCGTTTTGTGAAAAGGACGACATCCAGTCAAGCACAAACATAATACACGAGCAAATAGGAAACAATGGTTGAGAAAAGCTTTGGTGAAAACAGGGGAGTAGCAATGGGCAGTAGCAATTTTGTTTTCTGGATGATAATTCGATTATATTACCATCAATTTTATAGATCTAAATATGTTCATGATGCCCTCGATTACCTTCCCGTCTAAATTCAGTTGCTGCATCTCTTGGTCGCTGCTTCCAATTCCTATAAAAGCATGAACTTGCCCTGCCTCTGGGGCTTGATCGGCTTCCTCCAGGATCTGCTGTTTCTGCTTCCATCCACTCTCCATCAAGTACAAGCATGGAGGTGGGCAAAAAAACCTTTGGAGTGGAAAGAATTTACAAGATCCATAAGTTGAATAAAGGCAATTCACAAGTTTTGTATATACTACCGTTGGAAATATTTCCCAAGTGGAGTTTTTTTTAGTGGAAGTCAATACGTATTTCGAGTATTAAGGTTTTATTCAGGGTTTCAACTAGCAGTCAATTAGAATACTATAACAAAAGAAAAAATTGCAATCTTCCCAATATATACTATATATATGCCATGTATTGCTACCATTTTCAAATAATAATACTTATCATGACAGTACCTCTTCTCGTTGCCATAAGATTTTTGAGCAACCTTAGCATGTAATATTACGAGTGTTTGATCGTTCCGTTCTCGAAGATATTTACTCATAGCTTCCCTATAAAAAATAAATAGTTTGAAGCTATTGATATACTGAGGTGTATGCAATCTAACTTAGATGAGCTCTTCATTTTATTGAAGACATAAAAACACTAAATTAAAACAATATCCAAGATCCATACCTGGTTAGTCTTTGAGGAGGCCTGTTTTCAAACACAGACCTGAAATAAACCAAATTTAACATTAGTGAAAGTACTGGTGAGGTAGTCCTCAGGAATATAAAGTTGGTTAAATGGCACCATTGCGGTATAAGCAATGTCTCCTTGCATATAAATAAGTCTGGACTCCATGACAATATCTGTTCATAAGGTACTTGGGTTGAAAAGATAATCATATTAGACTGGACAAAAAATGAAAAACATTTATTTAATATATTAAATTGAGTCATGCTACTGTTTTTTTTCGTATTCGTGTTACTTCCTTTTAAGAGTACAAATGCGTTATGAGCTAGAGATAATTTTTCTTCTTCTAAGGACAGGAATCTCTTCCAAGTTATTTTGAATCAAACTATTCATGGTAATACGATTTCAAGAGCCCTATTAAATAATGTATAGGCATTAATAAGCCACATCAATACAATTCGACTACGATTAGCGATAACACGCGCGCCATGTACGAATTATTAGTGAAAGCCGTCTGCTGTCCGATCGTTGGAAATCAATTAATACGTTTTAATTACAGTGGCGTTAAGGAGTCTGACAATAATTGGACAAGAAATTCTCACATATCCGCAGATAATGCGTTCTTGGTTACAAGCGAAATGGGAGACGAAATTTCCGAGTAGAACACAAGAGATTGATATCATTCTCGAAATCAATAGACTTCAATAAAAACCATGCTATGGAATAGTCTACTTCGGGAACAACGTTGTTCAAGAGATGAAACGATTCCCGACATGGAAGAAATTCTCCTATTTTTTAAATTCCAGTGTGAAACTGTTATAACGCGAATGGAATTAATTCAATGTGTCAAACTTATGAACGTGGAAAAAAATAGGACCTTACAAACCCCAGGGCCTATCCTGTTCGTAATTGGAGGAGCGCCTGTGATAGGGGAATTACAAGACATAAATATGCCCATTGGAGCAACTGAATTCTGAATAAGTAATTACTGCCAACTAGTTAATGTTGTTTAATCCACGATAAGGTCACGTTGAACATCGAACCACAGTACGTGTAGTCCTGCTAGAGCGGAAGGTTAATGTTTCACACGCGCTTCGGAAGGAATTGTCGCAGGAAAACCGGCCGAGGAAACTTACTAATCGCTAAACGGTAAAAAAGTGGTGTTTCAGAGTGAAACTACGTCTTTCGCATGCTACGGAATGATTTCTAACATGACATAAACGAGATTATAATGAACCACAAGCAAACAATCGTATCCATGCATTCATCGGAAACTTTGTAGCAAACCTGTCGTCGTTTGTTTTCCCATAACAAACGATTTCAAAGATATAGGTGCCAGTCGCGCAAACTGTAAATATCCACGCTTAATGCGGTATTGCTGTGAAAATTTAGCGAATTTTACTCACGCCTGTGTTTCCGCACGCTTCATTTCATTTGGTAAGACAGTTCTGACAAAAATTCTGCAAATCTCTTTTGGTTAGATCATATGGCTCCGTTCGCTTTCTTTTCATCGCGCCGAGTACGCGAGGAATGCGGGAGCTACTGATCGTTTACTTCAATGACAGACGACGTAAGAGATGGAGATGTTAGAATTTCAACAACATTCTACCGCTCTGTGGAGGATCCTCCACGGTTCACGTAGTGGCGTACGTGTCATTGAAAAGGGTTTTGCATAGCAGACTTTATGACGGTAATAACAGTCAGCAAAGCGACATTGGCAAATATAGCTTGTAACGTAACACCGCATCAAGCTACTCAACTTCATGTCACGTGAAATAATAGGTTTTGCGGGACTCAGCGGATTTTCAATTAGGCATTTCCTTATTCGTTTGTCATTTATTGGAATTATTCTATATCTTTGGTAAGAATTTTCCATTGGTTGGCGAAAATTGTGCAAGCATTTGAAAATATTTTGATGTCAAAAAAATAAAGTGATTTCAGGGCTATTTTTTGTAATTCGAAATACATCATCTCTACAGACGCTGGTTTAGCACACAGCCAGTTGTAAAGGATTTGTATTATAAATAGAAAACCGACGGACAAAGGATTAGACATTGACAATAATAATCACACCGTTCACGGATGACTGGTAGTTGCTTTTATTTACAGCGTGACAGAATTCTCTGACTTATCCGATATTCGGGCTAAGCCAAGCAAGACGCTAATATTACAAGTTTTCAAATGAATGCCAGAGGCGAAGAGCGACGCAGCAGCCCAGTGACTGAAAAAGACGACGATATTATCCGTGAACTGCGTTCTGGTTACGCTTTACACAAAAGCTGTAACAACATCAATTCGTGAACACTGAGTCGACAGATAGATGTAAGATTAAACACCCCCCCC
>QXVX01006760.1:22137-107623 GCA_013436065.1 Halocynthia aurantium
ACAACAGGGGGGGGGGGGGGGGGGGGGGGGGTTGACAAGGAATTCTCTTACGCATGTATTTACACGAGAATTTTATTTTGCCTCGAGCCCAACGCCGGTCGATTTAGGTTTGAGAGATTTTATCGCCACATACTATCGCTTAAGAATGAGAAATACTGAATTGAGTATACTACTGTCATGATAAGTAGTGATATGCATACACCATCAGTATTACAAACTGTTATTACAATACATATGGAAATTTGACTATCCTGCAAAGTAGATCCCAAGGTAAACAAAGGTTCATGAGTTTCGTTTTAAATCAATCCTTTAGCAGAGACCTTAACGAATTCGAGAGAGTGGCCACCAAATAAAAAATAGGAAATGAGAGAAAGACAGAGCAACAAGTCTCTCCTATTCGAGGCCTACACTCATCTCTCTTTATTGTAGTAGTTCTATTTCTTTGTTTAGCGCGTCCGCTCTCCGGCGCCTAATAATAGACGGAGCAAAAATCATAGCTGAGACCAACACAAGTACACGGTGGGAAAACGCTGCGCCATTTTCCCACGATAAAATATAAGGCAGATCAGCGCTCAATCATTACCGCATAGCGTGTGAAAATAGACATTGTGCGGACAACAAAAGGCTCACGAAAAGCAATCCCGTACACAATATTATTTCACGAAAAGCTCACCGCTTTCTCTCTCTTTGTGAGATTCAGATGTAAAGAATTTCCCATAATTACAAGAAGGAAAGTGAGAGCGGTTATATGTACGAGTACACCCATGTGAAAGACGCTACTGGCGTTTACCACATATACAACTGCCAGATAACAAATCGTTTTCCATGATTATTGGGATGAATTCTTAACTTGTCTAGGAGGGTGTGGTAACACATTGATGATAAGTCCTAAAATAAAACAAGTGGAAGCATATGAAAAATTCAATTCTCATCAACAAACGGGTAAGAAGGTAGCATGGTAACAGGACAACTGAGCACATTCCAACACTAGGCAAAGAATTTTCCCACGGTCATATAAAAACCCCAGCAGGCATCATCACAAAGATAAAGCAACAGCAAAATGATCAGGCTTTGGAATATTTTCTATTTCATATGTCACAGAATCGAGTTACAACTCCTACCTAAATAAAACTTGTAATTTGTATGTTTCCAAACCTCAACCTGCTTTGAAATCGGATTCCTTAATCACTACATCAGTGCAGTCAAACAATTGGTATTCTTAAACGTAGCGGAATAAAATTACCATTGTCTGTTAATTGTAAAATACAATTAAATACACTTTTTCCATAGCGTAAACAGCCTGAACAAAAGAAATTCGATCCCTAGCCAGTTAGGAAGAGAGGTATACGGTAACCATAGATGAATACAGCAATTCAGGACATCCTCAGTTATGGCAAAGGACATCATTTGGATAAATAAACCGGATTCTTGGTTTGCTTATTACACAATGTCAGGGATAGGTTTCAGTTTAATCCAACGCTAAGAATACACATGAAATTGAAAACAGGGCCATAATATTTGGCGGATATATAGAGCGTCTCAAAATATGTGTGTACATAAATAATTAAATTTTGATCAAGCATGTACAGATTGTAGAAACAGAAACACCCTGTAAGAAAAAATGGTGATATCAATAAAAGAAGTCATAACACTGAACCAACCACTACTTCGCTTACAGAAGACCATGGACAAGTGTTATCAGGCTTCACATGGACAAGTGTTATCAGGCTTCAAAGAAAACAATACAACGCTCATTCGATACTAGAGGTTCATGTAATCTACTCCGAACAATTAAGTCTAATCAGCAAGGCTTGTTAAGATACAAGATTAAGAGATAAATCATATTATGTTACATGGATGCATTCGATAAGTCAAAACCCTTGGATCCTAAGCAGAGAAACTGAATACTTAAGCCCTCAAGCTCGTATATCCCTTGTCGTATTGTAAATCAAGCATAGTTTCTGTTTTCCACTCAACTCAGGCAACAATAAATTGAAAGTATAAGAAACAGTCAAACTGTATTCCATACCTTGGCTTGCTAGAAGTACTAGTTCCACCATTTTGATTGGGTGTGCCATTCACACGTTCTTTCACTTGACTTCTCTGCTGGTCCGTTTCAGACACAACTAAACATCCATGAGGTGAAGTCTGCTGCTTATCCGGCGTTACGTTGAGATGGTACATGTCTCTCTACAGCTCTAAGTGCTGTTACATAAGGTGATGTCAGTGATATACAACTATGGTAGGAATTCCTCTATAGAGAAGTTCTCTGTTTAGCTATTATGACATCCATTGCTTATACAATTTGTACCATTCTGTTATGACAAAACACTCAATCATTTAATGCCATGTAATAAAGGCAACAGAAAACCTCAATAATAGAACTTAGCTTGGTTCACATGATGAATGCCCTGGTGATAGACCTGATAGTTCAGAATGGTTAGGTGCAAGATAAGTGTATGGTTCAGACATTGCTGCTTTGTGAAAGGGTTTAATTTAAAATGTGAGGTCATGTAACACTATCTCCATGGTCACAAAACAATGCTTTTGCAACTATAAATGTTTATGGGCTAGCCGCTTCGCACACCGTGTATGCTTCATGAAATTATCTAGGAAGTAGAATTGCAAATTTTTCGAACAATATATTAAACCTCCTCAGGTATTTACACTTGGCTGAAATACGTGAAGAATACAGCAGTACACTGGCTATGGCCATAAACTGAAGAATTGCATTTATAAGCAAGTGGTAATGCAGACTGCTGACTTTATCAGAACTTTTAGATCTCTTATATTTGACTGGTATAGGGCACGGAGTAGTGATGTTACGAGCGTAACTTAAACGTCTTTCCATTGTCTTAGGGGTAACCCACTTGGATATAACTGTACTAAAAATCGTGTACTCCAATTCTGACTAATGAAGTGTAATACTCTAAGCTACATTCCAACGCTTCCCTTGCAATTCTAAACTGTTCTGATTCCACCAAAAATGATTGCGAAGTGAACAGAGAGCGTTATCAGCTCATCACCGTAACTACCACTTTTTCCACACAAAAATGTTACGCTCTTCTTTAACTTTTGTCATAAAGAAACAAAGCGAAGCTCTCTCACTTAAGAGCAGCTACTTTCACAAATAGTGACTATAATGTGCGGACGTCAGCCTGCCTTACTGAGTGCTTTACTTTCTTCGACGAACAACGTCACTACCCAAACGGAATAAAACGTTCAAATGATTTCATCGACGCCGGGAATAATTTAGAGTAGGAAAGTGCTAAACGTTATAATACTGTACATGTATGCACAATACTGTACACTACAGTTAGTGAGATGACTAATGTAGTCGTGTTGCCGGCTGTCGGTACAGGCTGCCAAAGTAAAGCGTTCGGACAAACGAGGGAGACGTCTAGTCAAAAGAGTTGTTGTGGGGTAAAGCTGAAGAAATCATAAACGATATATCAGGTTAAAGGTCATATGAAACTAACATGATATTTGCTTACTACACATTACATTACACCGGATATTTCCACCCTGGGCCCACCGAGGCTCTTTGCCCTGCTATACGGCCCGGCCCTGTAAATTAGAGTATCTAAGTTGCCGCAGTGTAGTCCAGTTTTATAACGTTCATGCAGTAGACACATCTATATGTCGATATCAGAACCCCGGTTAAGTATGTTACCAATTAGGGATGTATTAGGTATATCAATCAAGAAACAAACTAATGAATCAGCTAGCTTCCTGAAGGAACACGACAAAAGTGATTTATTTAGAGTAATATATGATTTTTACGCATACCCCTATCGGCCACGGAGGACCCCGTGAAGTACTATAGCGCCCTCTAGAGAATTGTGATCTAGGTTTGGAGTGCAGTTACAAATCACTGTCTACATAAAATAAATGAAACATTTATTCTTTGATATAAGCTTGCGTACATTATGAGTCGATAAATACATAAACATTAAAGCTATTGCAAATTTACAGAATATCATGAAATAAAACTGTCAAAACAAACCACTAAAACCTCGACATGTATTGAGTTGTGAAGATCTTTCCCAGGTAATTTTTTTTTGGAGGATTGATCCATCTATAAATTTCAACACAGCAATTGCTTATCTGTTTATATACCCTCGAAACATGTATTACAATGGTCAAACAGTAGCAAAGATAAAATTGCACGTTAAGATTATAAAAACTGAGGGATATATCATTGACAAAATTAAATAAAAAACAGCTTGGCCTAATTCAGCACAAAGAACAGCTAGATTCGTTTTCTCTCTGCCTTTGCGAAGCATTGATTTGATCTTGCCTTCTTCTTGCAGACCGATTCTGTTCCTCCTCATCTTGTAACTGTCGTGCAAGTAATAAGTCTTTTTCTTCTTGTGTAAGCCTGAAAGATGATTTCAGGTACTTAATAATCTCTGTGCTATTTGGTATTATATACCAATGAATATATTATGAAAGAGTTGGTATGTAATATTTCAACATACGGTTTATTTTCATCTGCTAATGATAACTGAAGAGCCTGTGCCAAAGCTTCATCTTCTGTCTACAGAGAAATAGAAAAGCAGATGAAAGGAAAGCATCACAACATTATGATAAACATTTTGGAATGATAACTCATTTGGAGTCCACCCAAAAACAGACGTACTTAATCAATTTTGCTGATGGCTTAAAACTACTGTATCTCACAATTAGACACCACTCATACTTCAATACATACTTCCACATACAAGCTTCAATAGTTATTGTAAAGAAGTTAATACTCAAAACTGTGATCTCCAAACATACTGTGATCTGGGAAAAATATTTGATGGAGAAGGAAAACTAACCAGGTTTCCTTGAAGATGAACAGATTGATTTTGTTGCCTTGACACCCTCTCTCTAAATAAATAACGAAATAATTGAAACCAACTATAATAAAAACCTAGGCTCAGATAAAGCCGGATCAGCTTTGCCTCACCTAGCCAAGTTTTTCCCAAGTGCGTTTAATGATGAGTGTTGAGGTCTAGAACTGGTAGTTGCGCTGTTTTTCTTTGATGAGGATTGTTGATTTTTTCTTGTTACGGCAGCAGAACTATTGGTAAAAATTATGGTATAATGTGATATTCGATATTAATCACAATGTTATCAATAAAATATATTGTTGAAAAATATTACCCAGAATGAGATATAGATCTTCCACTTCCTTGGAAACCATGGCAATCGTGATCTTGCGGATGCCGATGACGTAGACAAAAGTTCAAGCGACAGTCGGTGCAAAGTACCGGCATCAACTCTTTCTGTTTGCACTTCAATGCTGAGCACTTGTTGGAATATGCCTAGAAAATGAAATTAATTCCTCATACAAATGTCAACACACTAAAACTATACTGCTCATTCTTACCTCTAATATAAAATACAGAACTAGTTTTACAGTCAGCAAGGCAAGGCACAAATATAGAACGCTGAACAACATCCATGACCTACATGGCTCTATTAGGCGAAGAATTTTTTCATGCCAAACCGTTAAGATCCATTTTAAGATCGAAATCTGGTTTATTTTCGATACTGGGCCCTGACTATTTCTTGAATGCACAGACGCCACAGTGGATCGAACTCGACGTTTTAAAATTGGGATAAATCTTTGTCTCATGGTCCTAAAGCACTAGTTGGTTTTAAATAGCATCAAATATTTTACTGTGTATGGTATGTACCAGTGTAGGACCACTTTTAGAGGTATTCAAGTACGTACACCACTCATGATATCGATATTCATAAGTGGTGCTTGGTTTTTGTAGCACGGTTGACTAACAATTACCAAGAACAAAACCTATATACAATTAATAAAACAGTAATTTAGAATCTATTTCTAAGTGAAAGTTGCAAGCCATACGCTTTGTTCATATAATGACTGTTGTGTCGGACAATAAGGTCTTCAGAAATATGCTGTTCAACTTTTGAAACGAATAACATAATAAACGATATAAGTTAGAAATTTTTGATTATGCTTGTCACCTTTCGCTTGTTCTTGGCCGGATCAGACTGGCAATCTCTATCTATGTGTTCCCCGACTATAATGTCAGCTAGTTGGCCCCGAGGTACTGGGACCGGTTTGTTACACAAAGGACATACTGGAACTTGTATGTCTTTTTTGTATGAAGATGTGCAATTGTGATCTTGGTACCTCATATGGTTTTTACTGAAAGAAACAATTTCTAATATTATTATGGAGTAATGCAATAAAATAATAATGTAATAGAAAGTTGTCATCAACATATTTTCATGCTTACCAAAAAAGTTTCTCACATGCATCACATTTAATTGGCAGAAAATCTAAATAAGTAGAAATGGTAAATGAAAGCTAGATATTGACTCTATAGATTAATAATTCAAACAAGGTGTTATATAATAGTATTCTCACACAATAATTCAAATTAAATGTTCACAATTATAAAACCACACACACAAAATATCCCTATTAATAATAAGAATATTCACCTAGCTGTCGGCAAAAGGGTTCTGAGCAATGTGAACCGATGGTAGGTAATTCCATCGTGGATTCTGATCTTTGAGATTAATTATTTCTTCTTGTTTGTATAAACTTGAACAAATAATGATGAAGAACTTATGAGACACGAAATACTAAAAGCATGAAAAAAATAAAAATAAACAATCATCATTATTAGTCCTTATTATAGTGGGGAGTATTTTGAAGTCAATTTTTGTGCCTGGAAAACACTACCTAGTTATCAAAATATTCTTTAGCAATGGTGGGTTAATAACCCGCGTCCCTAGGCTAAGGTATCAGGCATTACGACCAGCAAAAACTAAATAATAAGGACTGGCAACTACTTAACAACTGACAAACTAAATTCATCTGATTTTATTCTAGACTTGTTATCGCACAGTGTGGGGAATTCTGATGACTTACAACGGAACAACTACAGTAAGCTGGCTGTCATTACAACGCAATCAATAATATTAACCCGGGTTATTTCGACGAGAAACTTCTTGGATTATCCAGTATTTTGTTGAGTCATATATCACGTGAGCATTGGTCGATGACGAAACAGGTGACAGTCATTAAATATGACTCATCAATGTTTTAATAAAACCGTACACGTCCCGTCGGAAATTTGAGTGAAAATAAAAATAATTTTTCAGTTGCATTGCATATACTTATACAATATACGAATACACATTGCGTTTTATTTTCTGTAGTAGAATACTACACTTAAACCATGGAAAGTGGAAATTGTATATTGAGAAGACATTAGCGTACCACAACAAAATACTAGAATGCTAGGACAATACAATACACTTATTATACTGAAAATGAACGCAATAAGATTCATATACCGATCTATATCAACCTTTCTACTCACACATGTTTCAATTGTACCGTCAACCTAACGCATTCGGCTATTTTATCTTCAATGTTCTAAACTTAGATGCTAATCTGGTCGAAGTTTTTATGTTCCTGCAGCTGAAGAATAAAATACATTGGAGTAAAGGAACTAAATGTATTTTGTAGATAGTAATAGTATTCAGTACGCATGAAAAACAATGTTATGTAATAGCACGCAATATCCCGACAAGAATTTTAATACCTCAATACAAAAGATACTAAGGAGATTGAAATATTACTGTAAACATATTTGATGAAAACAAAGTTAGTTTCTCTACCAAGCACAGATAAAAGACATATGTACAGTCAAATGTTTTAAATATGTTAACACATAGTCAATTTTGATGAAAAGTTAATTAAAACTACTGATAATAGAAATGGGTTTGGTCAACAGCATTCGAAATAAGACGAAACAACACTAAACAGATGTAATGACAAAACTGGTGGTCTCCAACCTTGGGGTTTACTTGGCAAATTCATATAGAAAATAGTTTCCAACACCCAATTCAACTGTGGCATGATGTACATTTAAACCTAGCTAAAATTCAACACTATCACACTTGATCAACAGGTTGGAATTCTCATCGTCTCTATGGAACAAGAATATCTAATGAAGTCAATGCTACAGAAGCAGTAGGTTAAGAAAACATACTATTTCAAGTTAAAACACGAAACAAGTTGCTATATTGAGATTTTCACTCATCCGTCTGCCGATAAAAAGAAATTGATTAAATGTTGCTCCAAGGTCGTAAATTCAAATGACATTACCATATTTTCTCTTAAATGATGCATATATTTATTAGGAGTGCACTAAAAACTGACAAGAGAGTAAAATTGTTCAACACTCCTTGTAACATTGTGAAACGGATTGGGTTGCCAATTCCATGCGATCTCGGGATCCTCTGCACATCTATCCATTTATACTGCTCAGCTTAAACCATCAGAATATGCTCATAGTTTGGATTGGTTTCAATTAGTAATACGAGTGTGACAGAGTCATTACATGTCAGGTTTTAACACAGTGAAGTCTGAACATGCAATGCAAGTTTACAAGATTAAGCATTTGCATCCACGTTTTCCATCTTTGTCTTCGCCCGGTTCAGGTTTGGGTTTAGCTTTCTGATCACGGATCATTCTCATAAGGTCATAAAATACCTAAAGAAAGACCACAAGCTTATTATGGATTCTACCGTTCTAGTTCACGGTATACGAATGGATGGCAGTAGGCCTCATTAAAGTAATTTTATCCTAGAAACGCTGGGACACTCTGCTAGTAATCAATAACACCCAATATCCCAAAACACAACTTTATGCCGGAACTTCAACCCCAAAATAAAATCTAATACCATACTCTGGCCTGGAAAGAGCAAGATATTTAATAACTCTATATATGTAACAATGTGAAGTCAAGTATACTGGACCGTTTCATTCAGGCTGACAAGTCAAATGTTGATGTGGAATGTAATCATATTAATAGAATAAGGCCTAAGAATAATCCATCAGATTCTTGAAAGAATGTGTGAAAGCATGCGACTAAAAACTGAAATAAATCCTGAAACATTAAAAGCATCTTCAAAATGAAACTAAAAATGGAATAATTTAGAACACAAAATTAATTTAACATAAATTTATTTATAATAGCAACGTGATAAAAAAGTGCTATTTTTCTAAATTGGTTAAAGATACTAGTAAGACCAACCATTGATAAAGACCATATATACAATAACAAGGGTCATCTATCAGAAATGATCATCAAAACTTTGATAACGGAATTAAAAATAACGGTGAGAACAAAAAATACGGTAGTTTTCTAATAGTCAGCGAACTAAAGATGACATACAGAAATAATTGTACCAACAGTAAAACCCTTAGAAGGATGTATTAATGGAGTGTATTGAAGAAATAATATTTATGAACCATATCAAGCATTGGCAGACGTATATTATATTATTCCTGGAATAATATGGTTAGGGATTACTGGTATCATCAAGTTTGAAAATAGTGGTTTAATGTTACAATACTTAGGATAGTGGTTATAAGTAGCACGCCGAATCGCAATTCCATTGATGAAGCGAGGATCAAGTAATTATAGACATTGGAAGTGGTAGCTTGTTAGCCAATGCTGATATAGGCCTGTACAATCTACAGAAATATTGTATATAAATATATTGTATGGCTGCGAACGATTAATTCTGAGATTGTATTACCATGACAGTTCACACTGTCCATTGAGTGATTCTTAACTAGGGTAAGCACATACGAAAAATTTGCATTAAACAGGCAAAAACCAAGCCCCAAATAAACATGTCATCACCAAGTTGCATATACATCACAAGTATCTCCGACAAAAAAGCTTTATATCTGCTAAAGGTATTTGCTAAAATTTATTAAAGGGAAACATTGCAGTGATCTATTGCCCATTAAAAGTGTGGAAAACGTCTTTGAAACTGAAGGAAAAATTCAAATAAAAACATCAGGTGAGCCATAATACTCATCCACTGATAAAGAGGGATATTTATTTTATTTGTTTCACATTACCCAACATTTATCATAAGTGGGAGCAGAATTATGTGAACCATGGCCATATTTTGTTCCATTTCACAAGCAAACACTGTCTGAATTCATTACAGCATCTGCCACTATTTGGTTAATTCAAAAGACTTCCCCCTATTAGACATGGTTGATTTGATGTGATCTAAGTGCCATGGTTACCAATGTGGAAGATTTTGTTATAACAAGCGAAATAGCAGGTTTTTGAAGATGCTATAACTAACATAAAAGAAAACAGGAAATCATAACATGCAGAATGTATACGAAAGGGTAGGAATTATCATCGGTAAGGTTGTAAATTAGCAAGGGGGCAGAGAATTGTTGATTGAATTACCAATGATTGTTTGCCACTTGTAGACATACTTTCACCGTAACAGACAGAAAACTGAACATTCCCGTGTCACGCGATAATGCAACACTGCTTGCAGCGTCCTATACAGCCTTCAGAATCTTGTTTGTTACTAGAGGTCTGGGCGTCTGCTGTTTTGTTTTTTTCATCTTTTATTAACTTGAGCAAATCAAAAAACACCTGCAAGTTTGAAAGAAAGCTGAAGGATCGAAGCCATATAAAAACAAAATGAAAAAAAAAAAAAGATTCCGAAGAAGTCCAGTAAGTGTGAGCTAGATTTATGGCGTATAAGTTGATATTGGTATCCGTAGTAGAGTACAGCATATTCATTATTTTGCCATTTTTTACCCTAGTGTCACTAATTCAAAAAATCTGCCTATGAAAATACTATGCATTCATACTTTGAGCAGAGGACACATGAACAACCTACAAATAAGGATACCTTCTACTGAACTGAAATATAAAACTCAAAAGCAAGTGCATGCATGCTTTCACAATCATAAACGAAACTTATCCGAACCAAAAAATAAACTTCTTGATCTGCCATCACAATAAGAAATATTGTCACTGCTTGCTGAGCATCAAGAATTCATGAACAGAGGGATACAGATCAAACCAATTTTTAAATAGGTCAAATGCCAACTGCACCGAAACCAATTACCAAGAAACGAACAAGTACAACACTCAGGAATAATTTATCTTCCATTTTTTCTTTACAAACAAGTTTGGTAATGACAACAACTATACAAATATGAAGAGGGACTCCCAATTCTCCTTGTTTGTATGACCAGATGTACATACATAACTAAGGTTGTGTCCAAACAACAGGTCAAATATTGTCAACTGTGATAAAGATTCAGAGACATTCACAACATTCTATTATTAATTCTGTTTATTCATAGATTACTCACTTCTCTTTCTATTCAATTGACACAGGACCGGACACCTATTCTGTCACATGAATCAAACAGTTCAAATGCTCATGATATGGTTGACTGTACCTTACGCAGTAAACCAATCATCTGAACTCAATAAAGCATCACCTATTTTTTACAACACCCTGCAATAAATTGCAAATGTAGCCTAATTATAGTTACTGATTGATGTGAAACATTTCTAGTAATTACCATGTATATGATAATATCAAACCTAAGCTTGAGACTTAATTCATTTAGCTAATATTGTAGTTTGTGTGTTTGTTTGATGACATGAAAAGTCAGATCATGAACGACTAAAAATAATTAACTACACTGAGCAAATTCTGAGATTTATGATTACACACAAAATAAATTTCATATTGAACACTGAGTATTTCCTGGAACATAGTTTCATGAAAGATGTGTTACTTCTAGGTAAATCTAATCAGAAAATATTTCCTAATACCGCCAATTTCATAAATACCATCATCAACATCTGACTTGGACTTGGTCTGCGTAATGCCAAGTGAATTACGAAAGGATAATAAACAAGGGACCTTAGTTCAACTATACCAAAAAGAGAAAACAACTCACTTTATCAACATTCCATCTTGTCTTTGCAGATGTCTCCACGTACTGTACTCCCATATTCCGAGCAAATTGTTCTGCCTCACTTTGACTAACCTGTAATGAGGATGGTGACATAGCATTATATGGTAGCATAGAAAAAATATGGATTCAACATTCCATACTAATAGACGGATGGAAAGGTAATGGTGTAGAATTAGAAGATGTGTTTCATGATAAAGAGAAGAACAGTTAATAAATCTAGCAAGCTGTAAACTCAATGGAGAAATGTTTCAACCCTATTAGTTTATAACAGATTGATGGGAAAGTAAATGGTGCAGCATCTTATGCTAATTTTAAAAGGACAGTTAATAAATCTAACCAGTTGTTAAGTCACACTAGAGATGTGATTTAACCAGAATAAGTTAAGTCATAAACTTGGGATTTAAGTACTGCAATAAAGCCAAACTAATCTCACTTGACGCTTTTCTTCTAAATCCGACTTATTTCCTACAAGAATGAATGGAATGTTCATGGCTGTAGACGAATCCACGCCTTTCACACGTAGAATTTGATCTCTGTAAAACAGATAAAAATGTAAACTGGATCATAGCGTTATTTATTATTACAGAAATATTTTTGGGTGGTTTACCAAATCCAAAGATATTAGGGATGATAGAAGTTGCCCTATCATAGTGATCAATTCTAGATCGTGGGATTGAATCAGCCCGACATATAATATTGATAATAATAAAAATGTGAGTGACTGCATTAAAACCATCGAGATGGCATAACGCTATAAACTCCAACTGTTAGATGATATAAATATGCCATTTTTGTTACATAAACTTCTTTGAATGGCAAACAGTATAATAAGAATAATGATATCCTACTAATATTGGAACAAATTCGATTTTATATTTGCAGTTGTGGAGTTTCACTGACCTGAATTCTTGTGTGTCATCGAAGGACGTCTTGTCCGTTATTGAAAAAACACAAAGGAATCCTTCACCGCTTCGAAAATAGTTATCACGAATAGCGGCGTAATCTTCCTGGCCGGCGGTGTCAAGGATGTCGATCTGTGCATCTTCACCATCTATTACAACTTTCTTTCTGTAGCTGTCGGCTTTTGTAGGCTCATAATCTTCAACGAACTATGGCAGAGAAAATATCAACAATTATATCATATCAATAACAAATAGTGATGTATTACTGTAAAATATGAGCTTACCTCGTCATACATGAACTGTAGTGTCAATGCTGATTTACCAACACCACCACTTCCAACCATAATAACTTTATGAAGAGCTGCTTGGGCAGCAGCCTTAGTCTTGCTTGACGCCATTTAGTATTTTCAAAGATAAATCACGTTGGATGAATGTAAGTCCAATAGGTGAAAGATAAGATTTATCTACCAGAAGTTGTTTTCATAACCATAAACGAAAATTCGAAAATATCACAAAAATCTAAGAAAAACATAAGAATTTATTGGCCAAGCAAATAACAAATGATTTAGAAGCTACATCGCAGCGTTCAGTTCTAGCTTTTGGTAATGAATCAAAGCGAACGAGACACAACAACCTTTCTTGGTAACTCTTTACGATTTCTATCACTTCCAACACTGTAATTATCCGAGTTCAACCTAGTTATTAAATAAAAGAATTCTTCAGCTCAATCATAAGAGACGGGCGCGGCTTTGCTGAGGTATATTTCTCAATCGAGCATCCCATGGCACTATGATAACTCCGGTTACAACCGGTTGCAACCAAACCTTAAAAATCCGGTAAATTTATCGTAAGAAAAGTTAAAAACATGCTAATCATGGTACTGAAATTATTATATTAACATATAGATGAAATTTTCTACGTAAAATACCTATTTTATATTCATAACTACCGCTGAAGAGACGATGAAAAAATATTAAAAAGGATCTCTTGCTACAAAAGAGCAGAAATTTTATTCCATTGCCATGTACTTACTATTGGAGAAATTAAATAGTGTTGCTGTTAATTTGATAACCTTCCAAAATAAAGAATATTACTGAATAGATTTTTTGTTAATATATTCTCGTTGCAAATCATAAGACCTCTATTTTCATAAATGTAATGCTTCCCCGCGCTGTTCCTTTCGTTATAAAAACCGGGAATTTTGAGTTCTGTTCTGTTGATATATCATCTTTGTTTCTTTGGATACCAAGGAACGCCAAAATATCTTTATAAATTCAATAAACAAACCGAAAATACAAACATTTTGTAGATATCAACGAATCTAACTAGTTTCACAATGACACAATCTATTATGCTGCAAGTGGGACAGTGTGGAAATCAGATAGGATGTCGTTTCTGGGATTTATGCTTGCGCGAACACTCTTTCTATAGCAAAAAAGGTTACTACGATACGGCCATTTCTAGTTTCTTTAGGTAAATATATCAAAACATCTCCCATTTTTCATCACTCGTGTTTCATGACTTGCGATTCCACTGTTCTTTAAAGAAACACAGATTCACGTCACGATACTGCAGTCGATCTTCCTTATGGCGATGGAAGAAGTAAAATAAGCAATTTGAAAGCAAGGGCAATACTAATTGACATGGAGGAAAGCGTGGTGAACGAAATTTTGCAAGGCCATCTGGGTAAGACGTTACATATCCTAATAAGTGTAATAGTAAACAAAATGGGCTGAGTTAAGTTTAATCAATGTTAAACCTTTTTTACTTTAAGGGGAGTTATTCGACCATAAACAATTGATCACTGATGTATCAGGTTCTGGTAATAACTGGGCAGTGGGACATAAGGAATATGGTCATCTATATAAAGATGCAATTATTGAACAGGTATTGAGATAATAAATGTCCTGGCATAACTTGTGTTCCATGAAACCCATGCGCATCTTTTTCATCCACTTTTAGATTCGAAAAGCAGCAGAAGCCTGTGACTGCCTTCAATGCTTTTTTATACTGCATTCTATGGGTGGTGGAACAGGCTCAGGCCTAGGAACTGCTATTCTGGAAATTTTAAAAGTATTTCAAGATTATAAGACTAGTCTATATTTAGTTTAAAGCTTATGTGATTTATAACTTCATAGGACAACTATCCGGATGTGTATCGCTTTGTGACTGCTGTGTATCCATCGAAGGACGATGACGTGATCACTTCCCCCTACAATTCCGTATTGGCTATGGAGCAACTGACCAATAATGCAGATTGTGTTTTGCCCATAGATAATCAGTCGTTACTGAACATATATAATAAGATTATTCAGGTGAGCCTGTCGAACAAATACACTGATGACATCAAATTGTTAACAGGGAACTTGAATCCTAGTGAATAATCAAAAAATTAATGTACAATTTAAACTGGATAAATAAGTGAAACTATTCAAGATTGGACAACACCTTGATCTTGAATGAGTTAACTTGACACAATTAATTTCACTTAGGTTGCTTATCAATATGTATTCATAAGAATTTAATAAATGATTGCAAAACTACTATTATTTCCAGGCTAGTAGCAAGACAAAGGGAGGGAGCTTGAAAACAGATGTGTCAGATAACGCAAGTAAAGATAAAAGTGTCAAGGAAAAGCCATTCGACAGCATGAATAACATTGTAGCTAATACAATTCTCAATATGACGAGTTCATCACGTTATGAGGTGAAGTACATTTATATACTGTAATTCACATTTTAATCAGTTCTGATGAAGTAGGTATGAGTGAATTTTATAGGGGTCGCTAAATGTCGATTTGAATGAGATAGCTATGAACCTTGTACCGTTTCCGAGACTGCACTACCTCGTTTCAAGCATAGCACCATTGTATATATCCAAGGATGTTGGGCTGCCCTCTAGGGGGCTCAATCAAGCGTTTGGAGACTTGTTTAGCAAGGTTGATCGTTGTTTCTGAATAAAAAACTTCAATTTGCTAGAGTTATTACAATATCCAATGCCCATCAATAATTTGCATCACCAGGATCATCAACTAGTTTCGGTCGATCCATATCACAGCCTTTTCCTTTCCTGTGCATTGATGGTACGAGGTTCCGGGGTAGGACTGTCGGATTTGCGCTATAACATAGACAACCTGAGATCCAATTTGAATTTTGTCCATTGGAACACTGAAGGGTGGAAGACAGGCCTGTGCAGGTTTGAATCATTCAGTTACAATCTCTCTGGCTTGAAATCGTTTGGTGTCTTCATTTTATTCTCGTCTTGTTGCAGTCTACCACCTGTTGGTCAGCCGTATTCTTTGCTGGCGTTATCTAACAATACTTGCATTCAAAACACGTTCCAAGACTTAGGAGATAGATTTACAAAACTCTTCAGGAGAAAGGCACACATCCATCATTATGAACGAGTTGATGGTTTTGAACTTGCCATGTTCCAAGAAGCTAAAGATTCCTTGGATCAACTGGTCATGGAATATCGAGAAATGGACAACAGTACATCAACGGAAGGGATCGCAAGGTTAAAACTAAAATGAATACTGGACAGTTATGGATGCTATAATATGAGTGACAAACATTCAGACTGTCACTATTGCAATTCAGTTCAAGATATGTTCAGTGACTGATGAAGGCATGGGCTTGATTAAGGGACTGGAGGTTTATAATATTTTTCCACGGCTGTTTTTCTCCACACTAATGTCGACATTGTAATGCTGTATTGCTATTCATGGTATTTGCACAATAGAGAACTATTCATATTTTTTATTTTCTAATAAATACTGGTTGTATATTATGAACAATATTGTTTTTTCAATTATCAAATAATAATTTAGTATAGGTATAGATTTCGAGATATTTAGTGGACAACTTGATACTTTCTAAAGAATAAACAAACAACGTTATATAACTACGAACTAAAATAACTATTAGTGATTGCATGAAATTTAGATCACTAGTGCTAAAATTTTAAACTGCAACTTCCAACAAAGATGAAGCATTCAATCACCACATGCATATACAGGTGCATTCACTGCATAAAATATGCATGTTCCTGTGCAGAAGTACCGTATATAATCTTAAAATATAAACTAGAAAAATAAGCAATGTGAACATAAGCAATAAACTATGTGAAACAGTGACATGTGTCTAGCTAAGCTACAAAAAAGTAGTTAATATATGAATGAATTCATGTTGATTGTCAACTTGCTAACAATGAAGTTCTGCAAGCAAAAAATATGGAATACTCACAAGGTGAATGATTTAAATCTTATGGTTAAATGAAAAATCTATAAGTGATTGTGAGGTCTTTATCCGAGTTAAACTAGGATTGTGCTTCTTAAGCCATTACAGTGTATAAATCACTAATACCAGTCATGCTGCAAATTCTAACCCTCAGTATAAATTATTGTAATATAAATTAAGTACAAAAGAGTAAACTGAATGATTCCACATTATTATCTGAAAAACAATTTGTGTGATGTAGTATATACATACATACTAGTTCTTCTGCATTACCTTAGGCTTGCATCACCACAGATATATATGGTTTAGTCTCTAGATTAAGTATCCAAGTGAAGTCAAAAAGGATATAATCTTTCTCCACTCCCCGTTGGGGAAAACTGGTTCACCCTAAACCACATGATCGCTTCATTGAGAGATATCACAGTTTTGTCATCTTCAAGATAAAACAAAGGACCCTAAAAGTACAAAAGATATAACCTTAAAATAGTGTATATTGTCAAAATGACTGATTACAGAGAACTCACATATATCCTTGTGTTTGTCAACGATGAAATGTGTGTGTCAGAATGTGACGGCGAACTTGAACCGATAACTATGATTTCTGATGTAAAGCTGAAGTCTTCATCCTTTGAAGCTTTTTGCAATAATTTCTCCAAAGTTTCATCACTATTGGTTACTGAACTAGAGAGTTTTATTTTGCGAAGATAAAACTTCCAAGCCTCGAGATCTTTACGGATTGTTGTGGATTGAAATGGAAATGGGCTTTCTTTGATTTTGATTTCATCTGCGGGCATCATTTCTAAGCGTTCGGTCATTGCTCTACAAAAACAAACAATTAAAATACAATGGTAACAGTACTTGGTAATTAATGAAGTGTTTATTAAAATATAGTTGTTTGTTAAGAATTTACATGGCATGTTCGAAGAGTGGAATGATGACAGAAATAAAATTATGCTTGATTGCTCGTAACGCTCCCAGGTAGGCAGAAATTGCAAGTAGTTTGTTCTTGTTTCTACTTTGTTCAGGTGCTTTCAACAAATCGGACGAGACACAAAAGACAGCATTGAGTGTTGTCAGCTCATTTAAAGACCAGGAGTTTTCACTAACAATATCTGAAAGTATCACATCACCACATAAAACCACATTAGAAGTCTTCAACTTGAATGATAAATTGATTTTTAAGCTCACATACCAGATAATAATTTAAGTCCAGTTTCCAATCCTTTCTCTGGTTGAGTAGATAAAAGATAGCAATGCATGGCTTCAATATCATTTCCCTGCTTTTCATAGTCCTGTGCTTTGCATAAAAACTCAGCAGGAGATGACAAACCTAAAAATAGAGCACTGTTATGCAAATACCTATAATCACAATGGGTAGTATAATGTAAAATAATCACAGAAAAGTAAATGCTACCTAACAAAAATTAATATCGTATCGGTATTAATAACCCTCTTTAAATATGGTATATACTGGATATATAATGCATGCAGAACATACTGACCAGCGTGTTGATAGAGTTTAGCACGACTGATTTCATCACCAACAACTCTGGAGCATATTGCATGTACCAGACTCCATGGGCCTGCTGCTTCAACCTCAGTAAAATCCTTTAACAGGTCTACAGCCAAGTAATACTGCCGTTTGCTGGAAAAATATAAATACTTTTCCTTTGTATTTCACTAACCTGACTATTAGCTAAAAAAACTACAGAAATATTGCAAATTAATGGAAATTAATTCATACAGCTGCGGTATGATTTACCTTTCGAGTTTTCTGGATAACATCTCTATAGCTTCAACGGTATACTTGCACTTATGTTTGAAACATTGTCCAAGGCAGAGCGCCAATGTAAGCTCATTTGCCTGCAATCAATACAATACATGTCCATTCTACTACAAAATATAAGTTGTTTGTTTTTCTAAAACGATTGCTTTCAAGTACATAAGACAAGATAAGCACAAAATTTCTAAACATTACTGGTAAACTCAACAAAAGAGGACGTGATAATTAGTAAATAAACAAACTATTGAATACAAATACGTTAAAAGAATTTGACATATAATATAAACCTGTACAAGGGACCTAACTGCTCCAACTACGTCATCAATCGAGAGCAGATATGTAGCAGCGTGAAACGGATCACCTTCCAAAGTACACTTTCTTGCTAGTTCTCGACAACATTCTATGACCAAGCTATTGTTCTGACACTCATTTCCACTTGATTCACCATCTACAACATGATTTTCATTGCAACGCGACACGTTACCTTCCAAAGCACTTTGTGCTACCAATAGTGCATCCTGGAATAGAATTCTATTAGCTCTATCTTTGAATGTTGATTATGCTGCGATTGTCAACAGTTAAAAAAAAATGATACAAAAACACATGAAGTACCTGATAATCACCAGAGCTGCTAAGAAACTCAACAGCTTCATCAATATCTCCAAGAGCTATGTGATATGACAATGTTTTTTCATTTTTTTCACCTTTTAACAACTTTGCATAGCTTCAAAATAATTTGAAATGTGAATAAATACAATCAAAACGCAAGACATTAAATAATTAATAGTAATTATATGTACCGTGATGTTAAGTCTTTCCAAAATTCCATCGACACTCCCGGAGCAAGAGACAATGCAGTTTCCCATTTGCCAAGAGACACAAGACTTTCGCAGTGTCTTCGCAAATTACCAAGCTTCAAGTCGAGTGCCGCAGATTTTTCTGCAATTTGATCTCTTTGCTGTGACCCTAAGCCAAATGCAGACTGACTTTTACCTGACAACTGCAATTCTTGAACCTCAGAATTTTTGTACTTTGTCAAATGCTTTGTATGAAGAATCCCAGATTTGTATGAGGCAGAAAGATAACTTTCTTTCAATCCTAGAGCACAGGAGGCAACATCCCACATATTCTGAAGTCCTGGAGAAGGCTGCAAATGGCATAGAGCAATATAGAACCAGCAGGATAATAAGATTCCAAATTAGTGAAATTATAAAAGAATTACATTGAAAAGTTGAGAAAACCATCTCAGCCTTGTAATGTGCTGGTCCCATGAGCCATTGTTCAGTTGTTCAATGACTTGTTTTGACATAAATCCAGCAAGTCTCAATCCATCCTTGTTCGCCATTGAATTTTCTGAGCATACAATAATACGAATGAATGGATTGTTTGTAAAAGCATATCAAAATTTCAATAACAGTCTATTATGACATAGCCTAACATTCTAATATACACACAAAACAAATTCGAAACGGATTAGGCCGTTTGCTGAAAATACTTGAGTTGAAATATTCGAGGAGCTGAAATTGACTTATCACACACCTGGAGTTGCAATAAACTCAGAGACTGGTCGTTTGCCAATCACTTTCAAGAAGAGCCAGGACACTGTAGAAGTGAGGGACCAGAGGCGAAGGGTAGAATCTCGTGAGGAAGATGCCAAAAGAAATGGAGACCGGTAATGTGAAGCCAATCCTGGGAAATTAAGATTGAAATATACAAACTTTGCACTTGTAGCATTAACATTACCAGCAAAACATATAAATTGTTTAGATATCTACCATAAACATCGGCTCCGTGATCTTTTATAACTTCCAAACAATCTTGGCCATCCTCGCGAACGTCCCACAGACGAATGGTACTGTCCCAGGATCCAGATATCAGCAGGTAAGGAATTTCATAATTCCAATTCAAGCCCCGAACTGGCTCCGTGTGACCCCGCAGCACGCTCATGCATGAAGAAGAGCGCGACCCACTCGACTTTTTGATGGTCCATACACGAACCGTGCTGAAAAGAGAGGTGTTGCTGATATATTAACTTGGTTTGAGTTAAGTTCCCCACATCAGCTCAAAACCAAACTCTGCTGCATCTCCTTTTCCAGGGGAAGTCAAAGAAATGTACTACATTGAATTTTTTATTCGAGGTGTATGAAGTTGAAGGATAATTTACCCTCAATAAAAAAAAATGTCGACTGTTTTGTGAGGTACTAGGGTCATTAGTAGCAAATGTGAATGAACTCTTAGCAGCAGTACAATGGTGTAGCTCTGTGGATTTAGATTCAGAGTGGGTCAACTGCAATAACTTCCACCTCACCCATCGAACTTTAATATTCTACAGTAATCTTACCAGTCATCAGATCCACTACAAAGTATGTTGTCCAATAGTGGGTGCCATTGCACATGGAAGACTTTCTTTGTGTGCCCTGCAAGTTTTAGCAAGCAGTTCTTAGTGGTGCCCTGATTTTCTGCAATGTTCCAAATCCTTACAATGCCATCGTCGCATCCAGTCGCTAGCAGATCCCTTTTAACAGAAGAAATTATAGTAAGAATTTTAATGAAGATATCAGATTTCTACACTTATCACCAAACACATACTAAAGAATCACAGAAAGGTTTATACCTATTTATATGAAATTTTAATCACTCAATAATTTTGTTATAGAACGGCGATCCACAGCACCTNTTCTACTGTTGATAAATACTGAGTAGACATATAAATATCGCCGGCTGAGAGCAATTGAAGTAAAGTATCTCCCGGCAACATCGTATCAAAATACAGCTTGAGTTTGCCATTTAGTTTAATTACGTCGAAGAACGGTAGCTATTCAATATTGTATTTTTTGTATTGAAATTCGAGTACCCAGTAATTATATCATCACGTTCGTTGAAAAATTACCAGTAAGCGCCAATTTGAACATTGGATATGCCTTAGGGCTTGTACGCAATGTCAAATAACTACTGTCATATTAACTTGATGTTCCCTTGACCTGTTCACACGAAAATTCAAAACCTACACATGCATGTACTGTACAGTGTATACAGTATTGATACACTACTTGAACGAATTCCCTTACACAATAGATAGTATAAACACCGAAATAAGCAAACGGATAACATGAAGAATGATTTTATATATTTCTTATTATTAGAGTACAAAATGAAGGACAATTTCCCACTAGACCCTCGTTTAATGCGTCTTCGAGCTATGCAATTCCAAACCAATAAAAGGTGCTGAGTCCAGGGGAAAAAATTCGTATAATGTTGAAAAACAATTACCACGATGATGTATAACTATAACTGAAGACAAAATAGATATATAAGTAAGTATAATCATATTTCATACTAAGAAGTTAAATACATATTTACTGTACTAATTATTACGTTATTGAGAGAATATCCTAGTGATTCACTACTGTAAGCAGAGACATCGATTTTAAACTGTAGTACAGCTGACAGTTCTGGTGAATTTTTATTCGTTAGGCTACATTTGGCTTGGGATAACTATAATATCGAATATCGAAAGTAATTATTAAAAGAATATAAGTTAAACTAGGAGTAGGTGTATATTTTGAAAATTATATAGTTATTAATTTGTTCTCAAAGGAATAGAAAATTGTTTACAATTGATTTCAACCTGCAACGTGTAAATTTCGAACGTGTTGAGGAATTTAGATAGGGAGATTGATAAAACTAGTAACCTAAATCGATATTAAAATAATATAAACAGTGGACAGCGGATATCTAAAAATATCCCATGAATAGTAAGTCTATAAAAGACGATTCTCTCAATTCTTAGGAATAGTAACTAAGATTTTAAATCATCAAAATGTGGTTGTCCCAAAGCAGCTTTGATTTAAGCACTGCAATTGTCGTGCAGGCATTGTTAAACGAAAGTGAGGATTTAGAAGTCTATATACCCTGCAGCTTCAAGGAACTTTATGAATTTTTTTATGCAGTCATTGTATTAATCACTGGAACAGTGAATGAGACAAGTAATTGAGATCAATTATAAAGCTATTCCCTTATTGAAGTAGACCGATCCAGGAATTTTAATTGCAGATTGCTAAACGAAGAGAGTCTTTCTATAACGAGTGATCACGTTTCCGATAGCTCTCAACTTGTTAAAAGATTCGAAGAAGGATTTTAGAAAGTCTACAACTTATGCAGCTAATAATTAGCAACGCCATTTAAATGAAAAAACAAAAAAATGCTCGATCGCGATATGTAAACGTTCGGACGACCGATTGCTTAGATATAGTTACACCGACCTCCTAAGACAGTGAGTTCTAGCAATGCAATAATTAGAAATAGGATTCTTAGAGCGGTTGAACGTGAATCACGACTTTGAGATAATATAAACTTGTTAGACACGGGACACGGTAAGTTTTCAGCAGGAATCGGCAGGAATTAATATCAACAAGCCCTACAAGTATACACTTGAAGGTTTAGCCTAAGGGATGACAGCAACATATTAGACTCTATGCAAAGTATATTAAACAAAAATAATATGCTTACGTTGCTTTTTAGCAAAGTTGTTCGGAATTTTTGTGTATAATGTTAGCGGATAATATTTTAGTACGCGTAAAGGTTGAGTATTAAATATAACGCAGTAGTGTGAAGGTCAGCCTATCAAATTCAAGGTGTCGTCTGCTGTAGTTAGGAATCAGATAACCTGCATTACTGCGATTGAATAAATATACTACATATATCGATATTTAAATAATTTAAACTTCGACTCGCGGAATTTAATTCCGAAATTATAACTTCCCCCATCAGACTTGGTGATTTTTCACATATCGGAATTAGTATATATCAGTGATAAGGTAATGTCATTCATATTGAAGCAGACTTTCTCAAGTCGTATAATCGTAAATTTTTTCAAGTTGAACCCGAGACCGATGCTATACCATTGTCCAACGGTAATAACAATACTCAGCGTGTCAAGGGTTACAGTTCAGGTAATGAAGTCGAGATTTATTCTGTCGAAAGGCATTCATACCAAGAATAGCTAAATAACACGTATAATTATCCACAAATTGCGGAGTAAAAATCGACGTAGCTTAATTATAAGGCATTTTTTTAAATAAAATTGGAGTCTACGTCCGCTACAGTAAAACGGCCATGACGATAANAGACTTGGTGATTTTCCACATATCGGAATTAGTATATATCAGTGGTAAGGTAATGTCGTATAATCGTAAATTTTTTCAAGTTGAACCCGAGACCGATGCTATACCATTGTCCAACGGTAATAACAATGCTCAGCGTGTCAAGGGTTACAGTTCAGGTAATGAAGTCGAGATTTATTCTGTCGAAAGGCATTCATACCAAGAATAGCTAAATAACACGTATAATTATCCACAAATTGCGGAGTAAAAATCGACGTAGCTTAATTATAAGGCATTTTTTTAAATAAAATTGGAGTCTACGTCCGCTACAGTAAAACGGCCATGACGATAAAAATCGTTTTTATTGGTGTGAGCTAGGTGCGATAGACGCCAGACATTAGAATGTAAGGTTTATGACTATACGTCGAACACAGTTATAATTTATGGATGATAAATCCTTGCATTTGTGATTGCAGCCATAAATATTTTAGAAGAGTGGACGTTAATACCTAGTTTTTCGCATCGCCATCTATCTAATTGTTGTTAGTCATTCACTACAATAGCGTGCGTTTACCCGACATGTCTTATAGTTAGTGATGAGTTCATGAGAGGTTTTTTCCCGGGAAAAGGCAAGGATGGGCTGAATGCCATTGAGGTTTAATAAGTTTAACGAATTCATTACGAGCGAATATGTTGATCTTAAATTCTAGGAATTTTTTTATCTCTATAGTTTGGTATAAAGTTATATGGCTGATATAATAACTTGGTACCAACCATAGTTTTTCTGTGAATTGTGTATACATAACTTTCCGAATTAATAGAAATTTTAACGCTTCTTTCTAGTGATATTTAATTAACGACATATTAGCGTCGTCTTAAACAAGCAGTTCAAACAAAATTCGAGAAAAGTAACTGATCACGAACTAAAGTGCATAATCACTAGTTGAGTCGACTTGTAAACCATCAACAAGTAAATCTCGAACGAGCAAGTACTGGTAAATTTGTCCTAACGCCGGAGGAAACGAAGGTCACCATGGCGCCATGGATTCATGCCATAATTGCTGGTATAGCAGCAACTATTATACTGCCTACCATCGATTGTCAACTGAACGGATTTGAATTACCGTTCCTCAACGAAGGATTCGTGAACGCGGGAGACAGGAGGCCTGGAGCCGGAAGAGAATCTTTTATCATGGATCTATTCCGTCCAGTCGGACCCCCAGCCATCTTGACGTCCACACAAAAAGTTAAACGTAAGCGCAATTTACATGGAAAACGACAGGATTCCGTTACCTAAACCGAAACTTACTTTGAGTGACAAAAAACACAAAATTGGTTGTCTTCCAACCTAATCTACATTATTTTTTAAGATGTTTTTGCTCTGTCGGTCACTGCTTGCGTGACAACCGCAGTCAAAAATGAGCAGATATATTGATCAATTGCTTATGTAACCAAACTCGTTACGTCCTAATTATGTTCCTACTAGGAAATATGACAGTTATGTTTTATTAAAAATGTTTTTTCCGTTTGTTCTATTCACAGCAAACGCTACAGGGTCATGCGGAGGTGTCTTCAACGGAACGAAGGGTCGCTTTGCGAGTCCGGACTATCCAGTCTACCCGTCTGATGCAAACTGTTCGTGGGTAATCGAAGTGCCAGCTGGCAATTTAGTTAAGGTATATTACAAAAAATGTGCACATGTAATGACCGTACATTGCAGCCCAAATATAGTAGGCATTCTAAATACCATCTTTTCTTTCTTTTACACAGTTGGAATTCGAATACATAGACATCGAGGTTGGACCACCCGAGTGCCCCTTCGACGGCGTTTTAATATACGATTACGGCGAGATGAGAAACGCTGGGGGTATAGTACCAAGACTGAGCGGACCCATATCACCCGGAGTGGAAGACCCACAAGTGATGCCAACGGTTTTGGGAAATCAACGATACTGTGGTCAAGCGTCATTCGATCCCATGTTCAGCGTCACGAACAGCGTAACGATAGAGTTTTATTCGGATTCGGACAGCGAAGGCGATGGATTCGTTTTAAATTGGATTGCCGTCCCGGCTCCCAAAGGTATTAAAATTACTGTGTTGACCATTTAACGAGTCTCAGGACTTAACGGGAGATGTAGAACCGTCTAAATTCTAATACCACCGAGATAATCCTATTAGAAAACGCGATTGTGAAAAGAAGTACAACTATAGACACTTCGTAACGTAAATATCATAATATTTTTCCATTCACAACAATAGCGCATTACTCAGGTCAGGTAAGTAGACAAATCCGTTTTACTTTACAAGAAATTAGATGATTAGAACGATCAAGTCAGCCATAAACAGAGTAAAAGATGGCGAAGGAACTTTTCAACTTTCTGATCCTCGTTTATCAGTGTAATCATAACCGGATTAACATAGAACAAAAAGTAACATATGTTACTGACCAGCACTCTATTAACCAAAAATTACGGTACCTATTTTTAATTGGGGACGCCGCAAATAAACTTCGTCACGGCATCCGCAGTAGGTTATTTCGGTACCGAGTGTAATATTATTTTCGCACGTATAATTTCGATTCCTACGCTCTCCCTGGCCGTTACAACGCTATGTGAATCATTTTTAATTAATGTCTGCTGACGCGCAGTAAAATTTAATAAATCCTAAGTACTTTCAAGGTGGTGACGATCGTTATTAATTTTTTTTTCAACTTTCAGATGATTACAACTGTGATTTCGAAGATGGACTCTGCCCTGAATGGGAGAACATAGACACTGAAGAAGACAACTTCGATTGGGAAATTATTAGCGGAAAAACCAAAACAGACAATACCGGTCCGGCATTTGATCATTCGCGTGGAGATATCGGTAAGAACCGGAATATTCTATTTAAATTTAAGTGATCTGGAAATTACCAGGACCACAGATGTCAAAAAAAAACATTGAAGACTACTTGATTTAATGAATTTTGATTATAGGTATCTATTAAACTATTTTTAGGTGGAAAGTACGCGTACATTGATGCTTCGAAACCACGTCTACCAAATGACACGGCGATATTAAGCAGCAAAGAAATAGAATTCCTCCAGGATGAAACAGCTCTGTGTGTACAGTTCTGGTAAGAATCTATATCAAGGATTTGGTACTAAAGTACTTAGCAACAAAAAAGACATTTTGTTCATGGTCTCAGGGTTAAAAAATTACCCACAAAAGGAATTTACCTAATACTGTCCTGTACATCTAATCCGCGTCATTAAAATCTAAACATACTTCACAATAGCGACCGAACTGACAACATTAAGCCACTGTTTCTGTACTTTATTTAGAATATAAGTACTGTGTAGTCATAATATACACTCGCGGTATTTATCATACGTATTTTTGTGGTCAGGTATCATATGTACGGAAGACACATCGGTACACTGGCAATGGGTCTTGCTATTGGAGAAAACAGAAATGTACAATGGATGAGGAGCGGTGATCAAGGAATGGATTGGAACATGGCCGCTGTTACAGTAGAGAAAAGCGACACTCCGTTTCGGGTACGATATCTTTAGCGAACTATAGCAATCTAAATATATATTGAACACCAATGTCCTTCGATTTGCTTATCCAATCTTTCCCCACAATGTTAATTTACCTATAGTCCTATACCGTTCGAAATACTAAACATGCACCTGTATTTCAGATTATGTTTGTTGGAGTGAGAGGTTCTGGTTATGCTGGAGATATAGCCATCGATGATATCAAGATACAAAGAAATCCGTGTATCGAGGTACCGGAAACCGAAACACGTAAGTGTCAAGAAATAACACTATTTTAAAATACACAATTTATTGCGACAGTGCAGATTTTCATAGATTATTTGTTTTGTAGCGTTTGCTTTCGTAAACAACACGGACGTCTCGGAAACAGCGACGACAGCATGTAAGTATACGTTTAAGATCGTCGGCATTGTTACAATATTGGTTAGCAAACTAATTAACGTGATAGAGCCACCTGCGCTAACATCCCATGCAAAACCACAAAATTGTCGGCTTCTTGACCAGCAAACAAATGCCGTTATCTAAACAGGATTAATCAAAATCACTGAAGTATCTTAACAAAATCCACTTGATACAGATGCAGATTCGTGCGAGGATGAAGAATATCCCTGTATCGGAAATAGCAAGTGCCTCGCAGAATATCAAGTATGCGACGGTGTAACAGATTGCCCGGACGGGGATGACGAGGAAGACTTTTTATGCAAAGGTATGATAAAAATTCAAAAAAATATATTGTAGGTTACGATCCATTACCTCTATACAACGTTATACAGTATAGATATGATAAGTATATACTTAATTGATGAACGACCATAAAAATAGAATTGGGATCAATAAAATCCCAAATTTTACTAAGTTATAGTGTCATGATTTAGGATAATTTATATTTTACTGTCGTTCTCGACTACAAAGTGTGAGTTCTAAGTGGACAAACCGCAGTGAAATTGAACAATATTGCTTTCTATACAAGCAATAAAGCAATAAAGCAATAAAGATTCCTTCAATCTCATTTAGACTCGAGCACAGTAGTCCCGCCGCTATACACGACCGACGAATTCACAACAGAAGAATACAACGACGCAACAACAGTTGATACTCCGCCTGAATTTGTCGACGAAACTACGGTAGATACTCCGCCTGAATTCGCAGATACAACTGTTGATTATCCTCCGGAAGTCACTACATTCAATGGCGACTACACAACCGGTAAGATATCTACAATCACAGCATTACATTCTTTCCAACATATACCTAATCCAAACCACCAAAAACAGCATTATTATGCAACAAATCTTTTCGAGTATATCTAACATGAATAGTTTCAGTATATTACTCACACACTAAATTTAAAGAACTTGCAGGTGCATTAGGATAATCTATTTAAGCTTGAGTGTGGTAAGAGTGCTTAGCCATACAATGAAATAATTGCGGTCTTTGTTTACAACACTGAAATTACAGAATCAATCACAATGACAGAACCAGACTGGATGAATAACCTGACCACTTTCGCGCTTGAGACCACAATCTCCAACGATTACACGACTCAAATAATAGACTTCACTACCGATGACTTTGAGGAGACAACGGTCGTTGACGAAACCACTCCAATCGAGACAACTACCACCAGCGAAATTAAGACGACAGCGGAATCTAAGTTCCTCACTACAACCACAAGAGAATCTACAGAAAGCATGGTGAAAGAAACAAGTGCACCCTCAGTAACTGAAAGTGAAGAAATCACGACTACTGAAGTGACGACTACAACAACAGAGAAAATGGTGAAGATAACAAGTGAACCTTCGACAACTGAAGTTGAAAAAATGGAGACCACTGAAGAGAAAGAATTAACCACAGAACAAGAGATTAAGGAAATGACAACTGCCTTTGAACAGACAACTGCTGATCAACGCTTGGTGGTAACAGATAGTACTTCGGTGGCCATTGTGACACAATCTACTACAAATATGCCTGAAGCAGTTGAAGAAACTACAAGCACCGGTCCACAAACTACTATAACAACTACACCCACAACAACGCAATCTGAAACAACCATCAAGGGGGTGCATCCAGTGTCGACAGAGGAGCCTGAGAGTACAACGGATAAAACTGTCATCATACAAACGGAGGAAACCATTGTCGCAACATCCATTACTACTGAAGCTACTACCCTAAGCACTACTGTTGAACCATCAGTAGAAACAGAGGAAACCTACGAAGAGCCAAACACATCTACAATAATTACGTCTCCTTCCCAGAACTCAACACAAAGTCTCAAGGAACGAATCTATGCGAACACCAGAGCCAAAACAGAGGAGCCAACAACGCAACAAATGTTACTGCAAACGTTCACCACAGAAGAGACACACACTAATGCGACCAACATCTTCGATAATCAACTCGGTGGTGGAGCCCCAGCCATGCACGCACAGTTTCAGAACATTATCCTAATCACATTAATTTCAGTGATAGTACAGTGGCTATGTTACTAATAACAATAACAAACTCGATAGATGGAAGTATATATCTACAGATAAGTATTGTTGTACGAAGAACCTTGAGTATGCTCAATGAACTGGCAATGACAGAAACATTTAAGATGTTCCTTTAAGAAATGTGACAATTTGAACAGTAACTTAATTACAGACTGAAATCCATACTCTAATATAAAGAAAGACTCTGTATGAAAAAGACAATATTGTATATGTATCTAAATATTTCTTTGATTTTTTATGCTTGCATTTTTCTACTGTTGTAATAATAATTTTTTCTTTCCATAATGTATACACACAACAGTTACCTCATGTGCTTGACGGAAATTAATTTTAAGATGTTGTTTTAATTTCTCTCAGACACCAAATATTGATATACAGTACATTAGTGAAAAGAAAATGCATCACTCACCAAAAACCGTCTTCAGACGAGGAGGCAAGTCGATGAGAATCTCTTTGATTCCAAGAAACGCAAAACACTGATCTCTGACCGTGCTATGGAAACAATAAACATATCTTTACAGGACCGATTTGAACTATATTAACCTAATCAAATCACAGTACAAATTTATAACATATAAGTTTATTATGGTCTAGTTATCTAGAAACAAAATAAACTTTTTTAACAAAGAATGATAATTAATCGTTGTTCATTTTTATATTATTATTTTTTTTATTTTGAATTTTGTCAAATTACGTATGTAATACAATTTGTATACTGCCCCTACTGTGTGTTTCTAAATGAAGAGAGTGGTTTACTTTAAAGCAAGAGGAATTTTCAGACAAACATGAGGTGAGGATGAAAACTGAAGGCAGAAAGAACTACGGTACTTAATTGAGTGAAGACCTTCACCAAATAGTCTTATTCCTAATTATCAAATTTATTCTCTCTCCCATGTTAAATTAGTTCAGAAATATCTTTGGGACAAGCACCACCATAAATGTACCTGCTTTGAAGAACATATGTCCATATCAAAGCTAAACGCAACATAAGCTGAGAAATCCAGAATGATTTATTGCCAAAATTTAATGTCTTGCAGGTCAAGTAGGTGGGGCTTGTCTTCTACTTATAACTCTAAGTCTATTTTAATAGCTTCTGCCTCAATGGCAGGTTTTGAAAACTTACTTCAGTGAAACGTTTGATTATTTTCTGTTGATCGACGTTCCAAACAAACACACCTCTACGTCGGGTTCCACAAGCTATGCAGTTCAAGTTATCTGTCACAATGAATATCATTCAAAAGTTTACATTAGGTAATGTGAGATGAAAATAAACACTAGGCCTACAGAAGGGTGTGAACAGAAAGTATATAGAGTAGGATAAATTATAAGTTTGTTTATGTACAGTATGAAATGAACTTCTGGAAATGTATATTTTGTGTAGTATATATGATTACTGTATCTTAGTAAACCTGGAGCCCAGCTTATTGAATAAATGATTCCTTCATTGATTGCCGTCGTGTCTATTGGTGTCATGTTATTTACAGACCACACTTTCACTGTGCCGTCAAATGAAGCAGTGGCCAACACCTCTGGATCGTCAGGCTTGAATTTACAGTCGAATATGGTCTCTATGTGCCCCTAAACACATTAGGAAAAATAAACTAGATAAAACACATTATAACCGAGTTTCTTTATTAAAATTACAAATCTTTTTGGAAATACCTGGTCTCTGCAGAAATGCCATTTCTTCCACTGCAGGTCATAAAGGCCAACACCACCATCTGCGAATGTGCAGACAATATGCGCAGGAGGGACAGAATGGCTTTGCGTTCGTGGAGTCGGAGTAGAGGGAGAAGGTGGTGGTGTAACCCCATTCAAGCTTGGGCTTCTTTGCAAATTATCTGAGAGTTTTATAACATAACACTACAGTATAACAGGTAGTGAGTAAAATATTATTAACCTGATATGAAATTGGAGCTAAAAAATTCGAAGTATTAGGAATTAGCACATTGATTCAATTTACAATACTTTTTATGGGAAAATTTAACTCGAAAGTCAACAAATTGAAAATCTTCTAGAATGGATTCGACCACTGAGGATCCACTGTATATCATATCACATCATACCCTGAACATTGTTATCCAGAACATGTAGACTAGAGAATCCAGACTGCTTAACTTTAATGCTTTGCAAAGGAGAAGATTGTCCTACGGTCCATAACCTCAAAATACCAGATTCCCGATCTAAATATAAAATATCATTTAAAATTCAACATAAAAAATCATAATGGCAATGGAAATGTATCTATTCAAAGGAAATAGCTCACCTCCAGTAACAAACATTCCAGGCGCAGCATAAACCCATGAAAACGTACATATAGAAAGTGCTTTGCTTGGGAGTTGAAACATTGTTAATATACTGCAACTGCTTGCATCAATGAGACGCATACCTGCGAAAATCAGCTTGCCTTTCAATTACTGTCAAGCATGTATACCAGGGAAAATTCAATTTGTAATTTGCTACTTCTCTCACCAGATAATTTATTAATCGAAATAAAATAGTCATCGGACAATGGATCCCATTTGACATCCTCCACAGAATCCTTCTTCATGTCTTCGTCATCTGAGAACCTTACCATGCGCTTGGTCTTTTCTGAAGAAGAACACCAGCAGTGTTACTGACTACATGCGCATTATGCATAATCTAAAATCTAATAAGCAAATACCATTTAGATATAATGTCAAGCTTCCATCGCAATGACCAAATACAACACAACCACGTTTGGTGTGATGCCATCGAAAAACCGTCACATCGATGCTGAGAACCATGTTCTTGCTGGAACTTTGTTTTCCTGTTTTTATCTCCCATGTTTTTAGTGGGCCGGTTGTTTCTATATAGGACAACCGTGGAACGTCCTGATGCCTGAGCCAATCGATGCATTTTACCGTATCTAAAATATTGGCAATCTATATTATTTATTACAAGTAATAATACAGTCAGTCCCAAATATTTTGTCAAATTTGAAAAGCAGTCACTTACTACTTAGTTCTAGCAGCTGAGCAATCACCTTCCGTTTTGTCACATCCCATACACATATTTTCAGATCTGTACCGGCTGTTGCAATCAGGTTTGGGAAAACTTTGCTCCACAATATGCAAGTGATCGTTTTCTTATGTTCTGCATTGATAGAGGTCAGAATGTACTCACCAAATTGTTGATTGAACTGCAATATGAACATAAAATAGACTGGCTGAATAAATTCACTGTACATCGTCTTGATTAACACTCAAAAGGACTCACCTCATAAACGTATACAGCCAATGTCGAGCAATAGGCAAAACCTTGTTCAGTACCGGCGACCGTATCTCTGTTCCACGGTTGGCAACCAGCAGGCATTAAACTGAGTTGTCTAAGCATGTCTATTGCTTTTTACAAGTAATTTATTTAAAACAGATACCGGCCTTCCTAATTAACAAACATCGCGGTAAATATTTGGAAATACAAACTTGCACGAACAGATCCGCATGAAATCATTAGAGCGGGACGGATTCCAAAACAACTGTGTTTACATCAACCTGACAACGACCTGCTAATGGAATACTGTACACAAAATAGATTCCAAATGTAAATCTTATATTGATTTTTAATAACACTTATCGATAGGTATTATTAAAGAGTGTAGTAACGAGTATCACTAATCACCAAATAATAATTTGGTAATCCTATTGATTAGAAAATAATGATAATGGACTTCCCATCGATACATAATACCACACATCGAAATGAAATCATCCTATAGTATAGTATATATTCTATCCACATATAGTATAGTATAGTAGCAGAACGACCCGGCCTTGGCGCTGAACCGCTCAGGCCCCACGACACGGGATTTCCTTGTTCACGAAATATTCTGGGTTGCATCTGGACCCCGTGCCTGACGTCGTTACAAGACAAGCAAAAAAACAAAAAAATATGATATTATTATTCAGATCTTATGTGTAACACCCGCACGCGTTAACCTTTAATTATATTTAAAAAAATACGGTGTAATTCTTTTCAATTTCTCTTCTTCAAAACTCGTGAGTCAAAAATGGTTGGCAGAAAAACAACGCGCTAACAAAATCACTTCTGCTTTCGACATTACGTAATTTATCCCGTCAATGAGAATTTATTGAAATCAAAAAAGAGTTTATGTTTCTTCTTTCATGTGAAATGATCCTTGCCCTATGGATGATACGCTCTACGTTCGGATGAGGAAAAGTTAGAAATGATTTTGAGAGACATGAAAATGTCCACGAACACGGAAAGGGCAGGTAAAACAAAACGTTCTCAATTCGGATGATTTTTCTTAATCTTGTGTAATTGTTTGTAATATATTCTTGTCAACAAGAGTTTTACTTTTTCGTTCACGCGGAACTAAAAAAACCGAATGCCTAAAGGTAATCCAAGCATTTGCTCAGCAGCCATTTAGATAAAGTGAACGTATAACCAAAAATTAGCGAAAATTTATGTACCAATAAGGTGTAACACGATTTTGAATCGCATTCTGCAACGCTAAAAGCCTTTTAACAGAATTTCGGCAGACCACTTCATGTCAGCAATGATGGCATTGTATTCAAAAAGTGGTTGTTGTTTAGAAAGCATCCTTATACTCGGCAGTAAGATTATTTGGAAATCCCATTGCGAAGATTTTGTAGGCCTCGTTGGCTTTTGAATAAATACAGTACAGTTAAATTGATGGAGTTGAAGCGCTTGCAGGAGGTATGTTAGAGCTGTCAGTCTCATATAACCAAAATGACTGAAATTAGCTCCAGCTCTCAGCAGTCATCCACTCAATTGGTTGATGTGTTTTTCCATACGCTTGGTTGAATTCAAACAGGCTGTATTGCGTCACTAGGAATTTTTTTAATGATGAAGTATGTTCGCGAAAGACCCATTCTTATGTAATTTGATTCTAAAACAACATAGATGTTATTGTTTCTCGTTTGACTGTTTTAGCAATCCATCTAATGTCTTTATTGTGTATTCCACGGAATATATATCATGAAGAATAACGCGTAAATACTTAAAGGCTGATACTGTACTAGCAGAATATAATTGTTTAGGGAGTATAGGGTAGGTAACTACTGTATTTAATTTATTTTGCTCACAAGTTATTTGAGGATAATCGGCTTGACAGCCTACCCCGTAATATTCTGACGGGCGTATAATAATGTTATTTTTTTTATACATTCCCAGATAAAGACAACGACAACTATTTAGTGCCGGCTTCTATAATTTCATTTTAACTGATGCAATTACTTTGTTGACATGATCCGAATTTTCAAAAACATCCTGCTCTGTTTTTTACTTATACTTTGTCTGGACTTCGTAGCAACGGAAGGAAGAACTAACCACCTCAGAAATGAGAAGGATTGTCCTCGTAGATGTGAATGTGATTTTATACAGAAAAGAATTTCCTGTCGCTATCAAAGATTGACCAGAATACCAAGAGGTGAGTTAGGCGAACCTTCATGTAAAAAGTTAATAAAAAACTCGCATCAAATTAAATTGTGTAGGTTGTTGAAATACTTATATAAGAATAAATCATATCAAAATCTACATTATATCTATTTCTGCAGGTATTCCCCCGTGGGTACAAAAGTTATCCCTGGCAGGTAATGATATTCGTCGTATTTCGCCGTTTAGCTTGCGCAAGCTGTGGGACTTGCAAGATCTTGAGCTACATGGAAATTATATTTCAAAAATTCATTCGAGGTGCGTTTGTTATGACGCTATGGAGCCTCTGACCGACATTAATAACTAAAGAATATAATCTAGGGCTTTCAGCTCGCTGCGCAAACTGGAGAAGCTAGACCTGTCAGGAAACAGAATTTCAGAGCTTCGCGCGTCGATATTCGAAAATTTGGACAACTTAAAGATACTGAGACTGGGAGAAAACAAGATTCGAAAGCTAAAGCAAAATGTTCTGCAAAATCTGAACAATCTGGTAGAAGTAAGTTTGCAATTGTAATTGGTTCATTTTTGATTAACGATATTCAAGTCGAAACTAAACAAAAAAACAAGTTTCTTACAAGTTCTTGATAGCAACGATGGGATTTATCTTATCAGAAATTGAATTACAGAAATTTCCCTGAATTGAAACCCTTATATTGCTGTGAGGACTTTCATAATTTAGTATTTCAACTTTCATAATTTCTTATAGCTGGATATTCATAACAATCAGCTACAAACTCTGGAAATGTCCCTTTTCGAAAACATGACCGAAATCGTCGAGTTACCACTGTACGGAAATAAATGGCATTGCGATTGTCAGCTGAAAAAGGTGGAGAAGGATTTACGAAGGCGGAAAATAAACCACGGGTGATACATTACTCCTGACTTTCAGATATATAGACGATACTGTATAGTACAGATAGTGTTTAAGTGTCGTCAATGCGGAGTTGGGCAATTCGACAATGACAAATTAGATAGATAACTTGTTACACTGAGAAAACAAGCCACTCCCTAAGGTCAAGAATCGTTTGAACTCATCTTCACTACAGCAATACATCCGTATTAGTCCCACATATATACATATAGCTGCTAATAAAGGCAGATTCCAACTACATGCGTCAAAGGGAAGTGCGGTCGTCTGTCTCCTCCAAGACGACCAGCCCCGCCCTCTTTTTAATCAAATAGCGGATCGTACTTACTAATTGACTCAAGTAGCGCCGTAATCGCGAATGCGTAAAAAAACTTGACAAGTTTGGGAGTGTTTGTTTGTAATGTAAGTGCGAATATAATAATATTGTTTTTATTAGCAAAATAAACTATATTTCGAATTTGCCTGAATTGATATGCTTGAGTGTAATGTGTGGTACCCTAGGTACCATTAGTAATTTACCTGTAGTGTACTTCAGTTATCAAAATTAGCCAACTAACCTTTTCTCAGATTCATCATCTGCGACACGCCATTCGCTAACGACGGACAAAACATCAGAGATATCCCTTCAACGATGTTTTGTGGCCCCAACACCGATGTTCTGATTGGTTCCCTGCTCGGCATCATTTCCGGACTGATAGTGTTCACGTTCTTCGTCTTTATGTGCCGAAAAACAGCAGCGATGGGAAATCTTGAGATTGTCGACGAGAAGTCTGCTGACGAAGATGTCGCTGCTGTAATGGTGGACAAAGAGGATTCAAATCGTACCAGTATAGTTTCTCTTACATCAGTGGAAGCCCAAAGGAATGACATAACAAATAATATACTGACTTAAACCCCGACACGTTTGTTATGACAGTATTCTTGTAGATTTTCCAATTACAGTAAAATTGGAGCATTTCATATGAGTGACGTAGTATTGTTATAAGGTCGGGAGACCTTTCTAAACGACGTTTTGTGTAAAACGGAATAATAATATTTCTAAGTCTCCTAGGGGAGTAACCGCTTTATTTGTAAATAATATCCAATACGTTTTTTGTTTGAATATTTCATTTTTCCGTATTATCTTTTAAATTTAAAGACCGTGACGTTCCTCACATCAGGGAATCAAATATGTTAAGGGCGAAATATCGCCAGTTGCCTCCACAAGAATATGTTACGCCACTGCTTGTATATAATTTCCTTATTTATTTTCAAATATTGATTTTTTGATGCTGTTTGTACAAATATCATTTTAGCGACTAAGCCATAGGCCATTTGTTTTGTGGCACTGACAATTTTGCTTTTAAGTAAGAAAAGTAGCTTAGTTTTAATATATTCCATACTATTTAAAATGGTCGAGTGAAACGCCACAACGAACGACACGCATTAAAAGAATGAAGACATTTATGTGTTTCATTCTATGCAGTTGAAACGATGAATTGTACTCATTATCCAATAGCATTTCTTTCAAGACATGGTAGTGTTTGATTCTATCGTAATCAAAATCAAGCAGACATACTGTATATACGCATTGAAGTGAAATAAACTAAACAAGAGTTTAATTCTTTTCATTCCAGAATGAGTAGGATTCATGTGAGAAGTTATATTGCAGTTTCCAAGCTGGATCAGGGTTGCCAGATCAAAAATCAAAGTGCTAAACAAATCAAAAAAGTTTTTCTAGCGCCAACCCTGATCAAGAGGGGAAGGTCACAAAGGTTACAGGAGTATTTGAATAAAGCGATTCGCAATCTTTTACCTGCAGGTGAAAATCTCGAACAATCATATTATTAGATGAAGATTCACAATCGACTGCAATTTGTCCTGTTCACGTATACACATGTAACCATAGCTGCACGGTTTACCTAAAAGAAAATGTATCAATAAAAAATCAAACTATTTCATATAACGATTTTAATGTACTGGTGTCGAATGTTAAGAATTTACGTCATCAAAAGGGACTAAAGATCACTTCAAAATCAAAACATTTGCCAAACTCCTATTGCACATTGCAGTTATGGAGTGAAAATTTCATTGGGTTGCTTGGATGCAAGGCTACTACTGCAGCGCTAAACGTTTTCGAATGGACATGGAGTCTTAACACAAGTTACCTCCTGGTGTCTTGATCAAGTGAATGACCAAATCTTCCAACTTTTGTCTAGTTTGTATTGTCGAAACTATTCTGAAAGTGCTGTAGTTAAGCTCACTTTACTGGTCAGCCTTGAAAACGGTCCTCCGGATTTATTGTACAATATGTGTCACAAACAGTTGTATAAAGAGCAATATCCACTATCTTACACATTGTGGGATGCAATAAATGCATACTTGTTCTAGTGCAAGTACCCTGCTTAAAAAAAAGTGAGTCATGGATTACTGACGCCGTCGTTCCGAACTAATGCTGATAGCTTCACACAAATGAGTTTCAGAATACACAACAGAATTTTTGAGTTGGTAAATTGTGACAAGCATTCACAAGTCGACAACACGGAAAGCAAGAAAAAGAAAAACTTCAGAAAAGGCGTATTTCGCATTCATACGTAGAAGGATTTTATATTCAGACTTCATTGAGGGGACAAAACTATTCCATGCTCATTTTATTTGATTGTTGGAAAAAAAGCATCTTGCGAAGTCACATATCGCAAAGAAGGATATTCGTTACAATAACCCAACAGCAAAAATGGATATTACCGATCTTAGTCTATCACGTACTACTAGGCTCGTCAATAGCACCCCTAGATAATACGTGTAAACTAAGAAAGTATGTGTGGATATCAGTTAAGTCAATATGTTACAATTCACAAAAAGGGCGTTACTTAACCTTCACCATTACTGTACATTAAGTTTTCAAAACAAATATCGGCTATACATAAATAGCATCGCTGCTACACCACGAACATGGTAAGTTGTAGCAAAAGTGTAAGAAGAGTAAATAGTATTCCGTGGTACGTTTTCGTGTCTGCCAAACTGCAGTGAATATTGTTTACTGAGGTGAAACGACGGTTTGCGAGAGTGGAGATCCTTGTATGACTGATGAGTTAGACAGATTGCTCATATTACTGCCTATGCTGCCCATACCTACATGAAAAATAAAACCATAAAATATTCGTAACCACCGATGCCTTAACACAACCTACTGTGATCAATATTATGACCCTTATATCATGTAATTATCTCTAGAGAAAGACCATAATAATTACAGCACACATACCGGGTCCATCCTGTGGCATCTGAGAAGATGAAGTCTGCAAATTTCCTGATGAAATGCCTGTTTGTTGCACTTTGATTACAGGATCTGCAAGGAAATTGGTATAACTACTTAAAACAAGAAGTGACATAGAGGTCATAGAGACAAGATGAAAATTGAACACAACATTGAACCTAGCATCACTTTGATCGATATGAAAAGTAAATAATATCACAATGAATCTCACAAAAATAGGGATGCTTCATCGCTTCTTGTGCAGTGAGTCTTGTCTGATGATCGTATCGCAACAATTTGTCAAGAAAATCAAGCGCCTCCGGACTGACCAAATGTTGATTTTCGCTGTGGATAAAACGTTCCCACCGCTTTCTCGAGTGCCTGCAACATATCAATATGATGTTATATATATTTAAAAGAGTTTGTGTGCGTCTGTTTGTCTTCTCCCAGACCCCTAGACCGATTTGAACCAAAATCGGTGCAAGTCGTAACGGCTATAGTTTAAAAAATAATAATAATAATAGGTACATTAACTTTCAGAGAGATTTTTCCTAGATTCCTATGCATAGAACCAACCTGCCAAGAATGTCATTGAACCGTGGATCTAGTTCAATGTTGTATTTTTCAATGTAATCATATAAATCCTCTGTACCCAAGACTTTGGCTATTCTTACAAGCTGAAAAACAGTACAGTTTTATTGGTAAAAGAAAAGTGCTTAACCATAGAAGTTTAGGAATAATTCTACACAATTAATTATAGACTGTCGACATACCATATAGAAATAATGTTTGTACCTGATCATAATTGTCATGGCCGTGGAAAAAGGGCTCTTTACGAAATATCATGGATGCCAGCATGCAACCCAAGCTCCACATGTCTAGAGAGTAGTCGTAGTACTGCATAAAAAGCCGATTTCATATTAATAATAATGAGAAACACTGGATAAGACTTTATCACTCAGACAGACAGTTGAAAGTAAAAAATAACAATTACTTGATAATCCACTAAGAGTTCTGGTCCTTTGAAGTACCTTGAAGCGACCCTGACGTTGTACTCTTGGCTGGGGTGGTAAAATTCCGCTAATCCCCAGTCAATGAGTCTCAACTGTGAAAAGAAAATATAAAATGAAATTAATATCCTGTATAAAAACACACATTCTAAGCTTCCATTATTTTGGTACAAATTACCAGTGCAAAATAAACATATCTGAAAATAATTTTTACATCATATTCAATAAGTGATTAATGTTATAACCTTAATGGTATTTATAGGTCAAAATAAAACAAACAAACCTTCCTGTTTTCATGATCTATCATAACGTTGTGTGGCTTCACATCTCTGTGCATTATTCCCATGCTATGACAAAAGTCCAGAGCCTGTAAATGTGAAAATGATATGAAAATTTACCAAGTATCAGTTTTATATGGAATATCCGAATAAGAAAATTCATGAAGTTGTAATGGAATCACTATCTAGCGGTCGTTGAGTGAGGAATACCTATTTACCTATACAGTACTACTTGAATACAAACAGATTTGTGATTAGAAATTAAAAAATCATTTCAATTAAGCTGGTAGCGTTTGTTGTAATATAATTTCACATCGGCTATTTAATCATACTCCCTTACTCTGATTCAGTAGAAAGACATTTGCTCATTAAATTGTACAGATAACTAATAATAATTACAGAGTACAGTATACGTACAGCAAAACTGATTGTTTTGATCCCAGGAGTCGAATAGAGTAGGTATTGAAACAATATCCACAAAACGAAACTGGGTTTTTTTTATCGATAATTGCTGTAGGTAAAACACGACTATGCCAGATGAAACAGCACGTAAGAAGGCAATTAAATAATCTACAGGATGGGATATAACGTACTAATTATGGAGTATAACTGGAAGAACCAATACAATTTTCAATATTTGATGACGGTTAATTAGGTAATATGACCCGAGAGCAGACGTAGTATTATAAAATAGATAAATGAAAATTGGAAGCCTCGGGCATCGAGAACAGCTCCTAAAGGACAGTAATAATCGCATCCAAACCTACATATCATTCAAAAAACAACAAACTAGCCTTTACCTTGAGGATTTCAAACATGTAATATCGTATGTCGTAATCACTCAACGTCTGGTAGAGTTGCTGTAAAATAATAATAATTCGGTAACTGAAAGTAATTAATTGAAGGAATAAAATTGTGTGAAGAATTGGTAAAATTAAAAATAGCATGAGTTTCGAAATGTGGAGCAGCTCCATCACTATGTATAAAAACTGCGACTACGAAAAAGCAAAGAATGTGAATCGATAAAATTTGAATACTGCATATGCACAAGACATGTTGACTGGGGGAGAGTAATTAAAGATTATCAGCTGTATGCTTAGACAGTAAATCAACAAAATTTTGAATACCACATATGCACAAGACATATTGACAAGGAAGGTGAGTGATTACTAATCCCTATGGAAATAGGGATTAGTGTAACAATATGGAAAAAGCCTAAAATTAGTTATAACACGTACCTTGAAGTCAATGTTATTGACATGCTCGAAAACAAGTGCCGGTGTCCGTGACTAAATACAAAAAATGCAATATAAGGACATATGAAAGCTCAAAGTCCCGGCAATATTACTTATTATTACTGTGAAGTAATGGATAATAAATAATAATATAATCTCATAGAGAACGCAATACACTTGAGCAACTGCGGGTTTATGGCACACTTGAGAGTACTCGGTATTTTTCAATACTACATTTCTCCCAACACAGGATTCACACCCAAGACATTTTTCATCAAGATTTTATATTAGGCATTATAAACTCAATTTCAATCCATTAATAGGACGTTATCAATACTCAGCTTATTCTTCTACATAATAGACAGTTTGCTGGAAAATTCAAGAATGTTACATGGCTGATATATGTTTTTCAATATATCCTGTTTACACTTTTGTATGACATTTATTATTTAGGAGATATTCGACTGCAAAAGGTTTGTTTTCGCTAATACATAATAAACCAGTACCAAAAGTCTCGATAACACTCTATTATGATGTGGAACGCAACAGTGATTCGAAACAGGTTCAGTCATCTTATGAAAGAACTTCAATAAAAATATTAAATAACAACGGATTTTTATTTCATTAAATAACATTCGGCATGCCAAATCAAAAATTTCTATCATTTTTAGAGGACACGCCCACTGGTTCACGTATACTTCATTTCACTTTACCGTTATTTGGGCACTGCATATTCTTTTACACAAACTCTCCATTTTCAACTTACCACAGGGTCTTTTACTATGTCTAAAAGAGTGATGATGTTTGGACCGCCTCGAAGGTTTTGCAATATTTTGATTTCTCTTTTGATTTTCTTCTTTTTGACGGGCTGAAGAAATCATAACTACCATTGAAAACGATTCACAAAATTTTCCCAATAGAAAACCAAAGAATTAAATAACAAACCAAATTTTTTCTTAGCATAGTAAATTATTTAACAATTTTTTTTGAAGCTACCAATTATAAAACATGTTGAACATCTTTAAGCCGGCAACCTTAGGACCTTGCTATTACCGGACCAGAAAAAATGCTGGTAAACAGAAATTGATCCCTCCTACACCCTATGTTTGACATTAATCTTGTGAGCTCATTCCACAAACATATTGCAGTGTTGTTAAGGGTAGAATGCAGCTTAGAACAGGAAATAATACAACAATTCAAGCCTCCAAGTCAGGTTTTTATTGTTTTACATAACATTAAGGTTGCACTACCTTCTGCAACTCCTGGATGACACCCCGAAGGGTTAAATTACAGCTGAATACATGAAATTGATTTGGTTATACCACTAAAACATTCGACTGCAGTGTAAATAGATTTTGGTCCTTTAACACCCGATTAACAAACTAATGGCGACTTGCCGGACCAAGGAAGTTGTCTGATGACAGAGTGCTGGATTAAAGAAGTTCAACCTTTTATTTCAATATCTAACCTTGAGGATTTTCACGACGACCTTATCGTTGCTTGTTATGTTTATGGCTTCGAACACCTCACTGTATTTGCCCCGGCCAAGTTTCCTGACAAGCTGATAGTCATCCTGACTCCTGCTTAAAAAGATGTCGGGTTAAGGGGCAGGTTTGAGATAGGGGTGTTAGTGTTCGGGTTAAATGACACTTATAACTTGGCCAAGGTTGGACTCCGAAACTGACCATACCATCGGCGGTTGATAAATTCTGATAGTAATACACATCAGTATAAGAACAGGGAATGTAATCAGTAAAAAATATGTCCTGAAGATGTGCAGAACGAAGAGCACGTCGAGTCAAAAAAAAAAACAGAACCTGTTGGTGGTCATAAGTCGCTGACCACCCAAAAGCAAATTCCGTTCATAGGAAATCGTTTCCTATCATCCAAAGTTGATCAGATGACAGATTGCGAGCAACAGAATTTAAATCAGTTGATCGAGTATCACGAATGAAGATGCAACAGTGTGATTAATCGATGGTATGTCAACTTTGTGGAATAAGCTCTAGGTCACAGTTCTATAGATATACAATTTTATAGCCACATGCAAGACTGTAATAACACAGTGCATGTCTCTAGAGAAATGCATCATTGATTAACTCAACAAATCCTAGCTACTATTCTATATCAATACTTACAACATTTTGAAGTGTTACACAAAGATTGAATGCATTTGTAATGTACAATAGATTTGTATGTATGTGGTTGAGTATAGCTATACATGCTGTAAGACTGGAATACATAGATCAGCAATTGACATAATATATCACTAAGCAAACATCATTTAAACACAGCACACACCCAACAGAGATTTAAAACGGTCTTGGAGCATCCGTTGATCAATTCTTATTCTTTTCACTCTTAAATAAGACCCTCTGTTTCAAATCTTTATTGTTCTAAGGTCCATATTACTAGCACATGAGTAAACACCAGGTCATGTGACTGAAGATTAATGTTTTAATTCCAGGAGATTTAGTAATCAGGTTATAAGAACAATTTACAAAACCTACATATTAAAAACTTTGGCTTAAATCAAAAGCAGTACTTGCTGAGATTGGATGAAAAGTGATATGTAAAGAGAATGGACATCAATGTGTAAAGTGACTTTTGAGACACCTTGTATTTGCCCTTGTAAATTACCTCACACACGTGAACACTGAAAAAGACTGTACTCAAATGAAAGTCATTAGCGAGTGATGTTTGAAAACAAACTCATCAAATCGGTGCTACAAATAATCCTCCCATGAGATCTGATTATTAAGGCAGATTCTTCTAACCGCGACTCATATTATTCAAGACATTACGACCTCGAATTTGGGGTCGATATTTCCATGAAATAACATGCATACATAACAAACTAATAATACAATACAACAGTTGATATAAAACAGAACAAATAATGATACTGTAAAATAGTTAACTACAAGATTCGTATTATCTATATTAACAATATGATATGATAGAATGAAAATTTACTTGGAATCACGAGATAAAATGATAAATCATTTTAAACAGATAATTCCAAGACACTGCGGACCACAACAATGTGTTACTTATCAATTAAAACAAACTGTATTTAAATCGCTACCAGACAGCATGACTGTACTACTGAAACAATGCCGTCAAAAACAAATGACTTATCACTTACAAAAAGAACCAGTCTATTATAGTAAATGGAAATATGAGACGTAAAAGCATGATAGGTATACCAGATCAATACTTATTATTGATTTGTTACAAAAATTACCAATAAAAATTCTTTGTCTTATAAGCAAAGAACTGGATTTGTTAATATCTCCTCACCACATAAATTTATGGTACAAAATTTAACAGCAAAATTGTTTTCAAATCCAACTATTGTTCATCTTTTTGGAATACGAAAATTGTTTGTATGGTTTAGAGAGAGAACAAATAAATGAACATTCGTGTACAATTTTGTCATGGTTACCCAATATCGACTCTGTATCTGAATAAGCCAAGTTAAATTCAAAGACGAATAAAACAATTGAATATTTTCCTTACATATTTTCATAGAAGAAACCGGTCTAGAATGATTTCAAAAAATTATTTCTTACCCCCAATCCACTACATGTGATTCATAGTCCCAGTAATCTCTCGGTCTGTGAGTATTCACGTCAGGATATACCCTGGCTCTACTTGGAGTAGCCATATAGTGATGAGTATGTATCACCTAAGTGATATCCCGAACCTGTGATAAGGAAAATTCCAGCGATTCATATCAAAATGGAATTGTTGATTAGGAGTTGGAAAAATTTGGAACTCTCTGAAGATTGTTGGACGGTATAAATTGACAATCTGTGGAAGTGGGAGATACGGTTACAATGCAATACAGTCAGTTACTCATTCTTCCCATCACATTATAGCATTGTAGGGATGCCCCAGAAATATGTTAAATTATTTAAACATTACACAGTACAATGAAATACACTACAGAATTTCAGTAAATCTACAGAATATAATAATATAGAAAAGCAGTATTAAGCAAGATGACATACCTTATTCTGTCAAAGCAACACCAAGAATGAGGTAAGAACTGAGACCGCCAACCCAGCAAGCCCAGCTAACTACGCATTTTTTACTTTATGCAGCACTTTAGGAAAATTCTAGCTACTATTTTTATGATTCGAAACTGCAGAAGGAGATTGGTAAAATTATGTAATTCAAAATTGAATACTTTGAAATCTAACTACGTCGGAACTATACGTTCGTGACAGTCCATCCTAGCACGATTTACACGCAGGTTAACTCGGTAACAACTAACGGCCTACCACAACTGAATTACCTAACGTTGTCCATCTCTATCCTTCTTCTTTGTCTATTGTAATATTAATAATACTCAAAGCTATAAGATATTACGTATATTTACGCTTTCATATAGATTCTAACAGACCATGACTGGGGACAATAGCGTGTGATATTCAATCACATAACTTGTGAATGAAACGCGATTTAAGGTCGCGTTACGTTGGGTGCTCGTGCCGAAGTTTAGCTTTATCTTATAAATAAAGAATTTTTAAACAAATATCTGACCATAGGATGTCATTTAACCGGTAAGAAAAGCAAATAAGTATGGTGATATAGACAATCATAAAGCTTTATGGCCACAACGCCGGCAATCGATGAGTGGCCAGCAACTGATTTTGATTGGTTAATTCGTCACGTGGTAAACTCTTGTTCAGAACAACCTCTGCCACAACAACAGGTTTTGAGGAAAAATTTTGCTGTTCATGCTGTAAAGCATTTTCAGTTTGGGCCTGATGAAATAAAAAATAAGGCGTATAAACTATTACCGCCATGCTTTCCAATTACACTTCAGTTCCTAGCTACATATTACAAGAACATGAAAAACGTCGCACTCCTCGTAACGTAAAAAGCACATGGGCAGTTCTCCACTGTACTTTACTCCGTACAGTTCATTATACGACATTCACATCACAACCTAAAGTAGGTTAAATACTTCAAATAGCGTGAAAACTTTGCACTTATATTCTACACAGTTAAAAGTGGTTATAGATGCAGACACTGGACTTAAGTTTTTTTTTCAGCACTCTGTAGTCTTCTACGGTGCTAAATGCTATAAATCATTTTCTTATACCATATAGGTTATTAATACGGGAAATATTTGCCCGTAAAATGTCAGTATATTGTAGAATTGCAGATAATATACATGCACGCTTTTGAATTACGTTTTCTTTAATAATCAGCTTTTAAATATAGCCTCTAGTGGTTATATAAAAGCAAATACTGTTGCCATGGAAGTTAGTGAAAACTAAAAGCGCTCATGGAGATTCTATACACCGTGCTATTAAATGATTAATTTTTCATGATTTGAAAGCTGTAGTTATGACGATTGGGTAATTACCCACTTTATTTGGATTCAATCTGTACATTGAACCGATTTCATACAAACTAGGAGTATATTATCGGCCATGGCAGACACCGACAGCGTTCTTTCTGTCACTACTGGTACTGAACAAGATGATCCTTTGGCTGATCTCACGGATGAACAATTGAATCAGTTCGTTGAAGACACTGTGTACGTGTACTTTTTGTTACAGAATCGCGTCTCCTATCTTATTATTTTAAAGAGCTGCAGAAGTTGCAGTTCATGCATTCAATATTTTTAATTGTCACTTCACAGATCAAATTAATGAGAGCTTCACATGTTTGATGACACCAATTTCTGTTCTTTAAAATCAATTGTTTTTCATCGACTTTTCTGTTACAGGCGTGTCAATGAAGTCATACAAAGTGAAACAGATATGTTTGAAAAGTTTCTGAAACGAGTGGAACCAAAGGAAACGAACATAGTACAACAGCCACAGTTCAATACACCTGTGCCACAAGTTCAAGAGGTTATTTGATCCATTGATGGTGATAAAATCTTAGAGATTCTGATTTTAGCTCCCATTAGACACCCTCCTTCAACATCTTAATATATAATGCTGTTACATTCATTCATAAACACAAGCGGAAATTTTAAACTCACAATATCAGGTCCATGCAATGCGAGGAAGTCGTAAAAGGTCCAAATCTCGTGCAAGTGCTCTGGACAAACTCCTTCAACTCACGGCGGAACAAAAGTGTGACATTGCCCAAAGAGAACTCGAAGAATTGCGGGAGGACCTTGATAAATTGAAAGAGGATTCAGAGAGAGTTCTTGACAACTACAGAGTAAGACAGATACCCTTTGTTAGAGATCAACATAATAACACAATACATTTAAATTTGTTGATAGGCCAGCTTGGAAGAAGCTGAAATAAGAATTGCTGAAATCAAGAAAGCTTTTTATGAGTTTGACAGGGACATCTGCAAGGGTGCAGTCAATCCCCGTACTAATAAAGTTATTTCAGAAAAAATATTTCGCTACTTTGAAGACAAACTAAGGTCAAGGGTGAGTGACCCACATTCATCATTTTTCTTTGTTAAATAATTTCTATGACTCGACAGGTATTTTTATATAATACCAACAGTTTTGATCAGCAATCTTGACCATCAATTTTAATGGTTTTCTAGGACACATTAATTGAGAAACTAAGATTGAAAAACTCAACACTGAAAGTGCAGAAAAAGAAATTGCAGCTACAACTGAAACAGGTACATTGTAAAAAGTTATTGCACTGATTGCACAGCATGTAACCTGATTCATCTGCTACAGAAAGAAGAGATGGGCGAGGTTCTACATGAGGTAGACTTCAACCAACTGAAAATTGAAAATCAGCAATACCTTGAAAAAATCGACGAGAAGAACCAAGAACTTTTGCGACTCAAATTAATGGCAGGCAACACATTGCAAATTTTAAACAAGTATAAGGTGAGATTTTTTCCTCTTTTATTAGTGATCTTCGTTACGGAGCACTTATTCTGTCTTTACACAGAAACGATTGAATACACTGACGATGGAATCAGAACGACTCGGAAGTGAAATCGCCCTGCGCAAAGAAAATTTGATAAAATTCGAAGCAGAGACCGAGGTCGCTGAGGAGGTATGCTCAAATAAACGCAGGTTTCTTTTCATTGTGAAAAACTTGCCTTGTTATGAATGAGACATTACACATCTAGGAAAGAGCAGCAGCCGAAAAGCATAATAAACAACATCTGCAGAAACTTGCTGACTTCCGTGTCCCCGAGGTAATGGATTACGTTAAGAAGAAAGCAGACCTCATGGAATTACAGAAAACTGTTAGAAGTTGGGAACGAAAGGTTGAAATTGCACAGGTAAAGTTTTGGGTGTACTGATGAGCAGAGAGTTATGTTTAACAATATACTCATTGGACGAAGATCAAATAATTTTTAAACCATAGCTTGAATGAATGCAGTAATCTTTTATCAGTCTAGTATAGACAAATAGAATTATTGCACCTCTATAAATTTCATGCCATACAGAGAATTGTTTCTGCAGCTTAAATAAGAAGAAGATTATAAACTAACTTTTGCATCACTGATTTAATTTAGATGGCCTTGAAGACCCACAAAAAAGCATGGAGGCAAATTTGGATGCAGACACCGCAAACCAACAACTGGTTACCAAAAAACAACTGATTCTTTTCATGTTATTTATTGTCTTCATATTTCTGTAATCGATGCATGAATAAAAATAAGAAAACCACCATTATTGCAACTTTACTTGAATCACATGCAGAACTAAATTACTTATACTGTCCGAAATATTTCGCATGTCGTCACTAGACGACGTTTTGCTCTCAAACACAATTGAAATTTTATTTTTAGCTTCATTTTTTTTTAGCAATGTTGCTTCATGGAGGCGGTCTGTCACGTAGTACCGACTACTGTGATTACAAAAGTTCTAAGATTCTACCGCTACTCTGTTTCGCTGGCGGGAGATCGCTTGCTAGTACGTTTCCTTGGTGATCTTTTAGGGGAAGGTGAACCCTTATCTGTGAGGAACATAAACATATTAAACACGTGCTTGGTCGCAAAACTAAAATTTAAAACTAAAGACACACCATAAGTTAAAAAGGAAAGTCAAATTAAGAGATATCATCACTAAAGCAATATACAATTGTATCTGATAATTCATAAGAGCATAACCAAAAACTCCAGACCACTTGATTAGACTCGAACTAGGACAGGTAGTGTTAACATAAAAATTACACATACTCATTGATTTGAGAGTTTCCTGAGGAATCCAGCTGTAATCAACATTATTTTCTCCTGTTCCCATTTCAGCAGGCATCGAAGAAGGCATGTGTCTCCTTCCACGTTTGCTCTTAGTATAAATAAGATGGTACCCCGCGAAGGCGATCAATCCGATTATAGCGGCCAAAATCACATACATGAAGAATCTAAAGAAATGTGAATAATGCTATAACGTTTCCGTTTAGTCGAGTAGTATTGACAGAGTAGGTGAAATAATTACGTCTCAGCGTCAACTCCTTCTTCGTTCTCTAGAACCGTGACAGTCTTATTGAAAACAGCATCTTGGTACAAATTGTTTTCCTAGTAGTAAAAGTTAGTCATGAAAATCATGCAGTATTGATGGATATAGTTACTACTTATGAGCAATTGATATTCGAGGCATTTCAAACTTGGCAATATCTATATACAAAGCAGATAACACAGTGACTCTGCAATACTTATATTCGATAATTCAAATTGTCCCTGGTGTACTCATAAATCTGATTGTAATATAAATGCTCGCAAATCAAAAATGAAAATCCCACCAACCTCAATGGGAATGCTTTAAATGTATTCTGAACCAATATATGTAACACCAATTTGGATTTATTTGACACAAATTAAGACTTGTGATGAGGTCAATTGAGGCAAAGAATCTGCTTTATGTTGCAGAATAGATGTGGAAAAACAGGACTATTGTAAAGGCCTTATAATTATACAGGTAATACTACAGATGTTTAAACCATGAATTCTATGATCCTAGTGAATGTGTCTTATACCGTATCCTTGTAGTTCAGACTCAGAACAAGCCCAAACGGCCTCCCGGCAGATAATTCGGCTGGCATAAAGCGGTACATGAAAGAACCTTCCTTTCCGGCATCAATCATTTTATTCAGTGGCAGATCAGTGAACTACATATTAAAAAAACAATGAGGTTTCTGCTATATAAAGTAATAAGAACAGTTTCAAGAAAAAGTTAAGTAAGCTTACATTCTGTATGACATAGGAGAAATCTTGGGGGTATCTGAAAGACCCAGAAATGCTAGTGATGATGAAATTCTTAGACCCAGTGTTGGCGAAGTGAAGGTATGAAGTGAAGAGTTTCCCGGCAATCAGTTCAACTGCAGCGAATAACATTTTTTAAATATCACAAAACAAAGTGATAATCCACTTATTATTAGTCAGCATTACATGCAAGATGTTCTTCCTAAATTTTGATGTATTTCAGATGAGCATTTTTAGTGTACGAGCATGAATAAAAATTAATTTCGCACGAGTTATACAAGGATCTCGAACACAAAAGATTGACTGCTTTGTTTTTCCAGTTATTCATTACTGATAAGTAACAATATGCCGAGTGCTAGAGAATTGGCAGATATGTTTTATACGAATCAACAGACAGATCAGAGTACTAGCATATATAGGTTTTATTACTGCAGGAATCAATCAACTTAAACAAACTAGTAAGAATAAAATAAGTGGTTACCTTCTTGGCCACTGGAAAATATCACACCAGATTCAGTGTCAGGATGAGGTTTGAGTGGCTCTGGTTCCTGTTCAGTCTAATAAAAAACACAAGACATTACCTCTCGGAATATTCCGTATACACAGGCCAAACTGCAATTGTGAGTATCATATTACAAGCATTACCCCCATTTCATTCCAAAATATTATGCAAATACATACCGTGCTTGCATCTGTTGCTTCTCCCTCAGAATCCTCTTCAACCTCTGCTTCATCATCATCGTCATCTTCGACAACACCCTCATCCGCTACATTGCCCTCATCTTCTTCCTCTGTATCAATCGTCTCATCCTGCTCTTTTTCAGCATGAACTGGAAAGTTGATTGTAAAGGATTAAGAAAAGGTTTTTATATAACATCATTAACACAGAAGATCACCCAAATATAAGTCTTACCGCTAGTTTTCAGCAACGACGAGGAGCTCAATAATAATAGAAAGAGGATGCTTCCGGAGAAAATATGCATTATTTTAATTTCTATAAACCATACAAGTAAAAACACACAATGATCTTAAAGCAAAACATAAAATTTGACAATGATAGTGTATGATGCCATTAATTGTTGGCATGTGCCGCTTCACGATTGATCTACGACTGTCACAGCATGAATTTTGAATGAATATAGGCGCAGCATGAAAATTACAACAGCACCTTGTCTTCTATGATGCAAATTGGTCTTTTATGTATGCTTTCAGTAGCGACGGGTTCCATAAGCAAGTTCAAACTAAAACAGAATTTCATGTTCTATAACTTTTCTGCTATTGGAAATCCTAACCATGTTTTAAAATAGAGGTAAATTAATTAAAGTGGCGCACTGCACATCCTCACCAACGTCTACTACTGTACTACACATTCGCATCTACGCTCCGAAGCACACCCGGTGCACCAACACGTTCATACACGCGCTACACGTCACTAGAAAAGTTAACACGTACGAAACATACAATGAAAAATATGGAGTCGCTCATCTAGGTGGAGGTAGCGAGCACCGGTATTTCATTTTAAAGCAGATTCACCACAAAACGTCCTCGATTATGTGAAAGGACCATAAACTAAACCCATTGTTTATATTACGTTATAACCAAAGACGGAACGACGAGAACATGCTGTACCAGACTATGAAATAGTAATCTAAAACACATCCCAATACCTGCTGCTACCCAGCATTTATCTCAAGAATTCACTCGTCCACTACAACTTGAATTGCTATAACAATCGATAGGAAAATTAAAATCACCCACGACAAATGACACTTTTAAAAATCGACTTGGAAAATATTAATTCTCAATCCATATCTATTATATTTTAAGTACAAGTGAATAAAAAGACTAGCTGGGAAAAAAACACTACAGACCATCCTAAAAAGAGTTCACACAAAAATACATACACTTAACTTTTATTTAGGAATGATACAAACCGGAACTGGACAAGGATACACGTGTCAAATCATCTCAAAAAACAAGAAGACGGTTATATAGACGTTGCTGCGCATTGTTTTCGATCACTAAAGATTGCCTATAAGTTTGATTCTGCTTTAGGCCAAGGCGGAATTTAATCTTACAAATAAAAAAATGACTTCCGTCGAATCAGCAAGACACATCACGCTACCATTAAGCAGTAGCAATAAGACATAAGTTAATGGGTTTGACACTGCATTCCTCCTCTGGGGCCATCCTCGTCCTCATCATATATGTCCGATCCCATAGTCTGGCTTCTCATGTTGGGATCAAAACTGTAATATTAAGATTTTATTAGGTTAGTTTTTCTACTCTGAGATGAGAATCAAGATTTAATGAAGAAATATTTGGTTGATCCAATTGGTAAGTAAAGGAACTCCTCACTTAGCAACGTGATTTCGTTTCAATGACATCACACTGGTTATTAAACATGGAAAGCTTAGAGGGAACAGCCACAATAACAGTGGCAAGAGTAAGCGGCCGTTAAGTGAGGAGTACCTGTATCACAAATTAACAACCTATTCAACTTACTCATTCAGATCAACTTCCTCCATATCATCCGTGATGATTACTTCATCTGGCGGAGGAAGCAATTTCTGCAGGCGTAAAATATCGGATTCTCCAATCCAGTTGTTTTCTGGAAATGTCACCGTGAACTGTATGATGAGACGACCCTTCTGGAAGGGGTCTCTGTGAATTGGCATTCCTTCTCCCATAACACACTTTATGCCATTGTACTTTATTACTTCACCTAAAAATTAACAGGTTATTTATATCAAGACCACAGACTTGTTTGGTTTTTCACATAAAATTCTATTCATTGATACCTGGATGAGAGGTGATGACAATATCACGATCGTCTAAAGTTTTGACGACCCTTTTGAAACCGCAAAGAGCTTCGCTCATTAACAAGTCCATCTTCATCAACAAATCTTCCTTTTGTCTGCCAAGTAATGAGATTGAAAATAAGAATACTAAAGATATATATGATGGTAGACCATTCCGAATTACTCCAATATATAGGTTTCGATCATACATATCCACTGGTCCAGTTGAATGAAACTAGCACTGATTTCAGTTTGGCATAGTTGAAACAGTACATCGCAAAACTAGTACCTAGCTGAAACCAAGTTATTCTTGAATTCTCGATGTTTGTATCAACTCACTTCGATGTCTAAGGGAATATGCTAACAATAACAGAATCCTGCAATACCTGTGGTAGACTTTATGTTCCTTCTCGAGCAAGACGATGATTACATCACCGGGTTCCAAGTCCGGCTCCTGATCACCTTCACCGTAAAAGACAACCTTTTGTCCTTCGGCCATGCCTGGGTGTACAGATTAATATAAAACATGTTGATAAGTTAAATGGAAGAACTCTAGTATTACATAATAATGTATACTGTATAAATGTTACCTTTGTCAACATGGACCTCAAGTATTTTACTCTCTTTCACAATTTTCTTGCCGTTGCACTGTTTGCATCTGTCCCTGGGGTTGATTCGCTCACCTTGCCCGTCACATTCTCGGCACATGGACTGGATCTAAAGTTCCGATACAATAAACACAATGCAGATCTTATTCAAGTGAAGTTGGGAATCAGCATCCACTTTTCATTTAGGATATATATACTTGATATCAAAGATAGTTTCAAATCTGGGTTAACAGTGATTTTTCGATCTTTCGATTTTAGTTTCAACCCCAACCCCAATCCGTACCCCGAAAATTAGATAGAGCGCATACTATGTATAGTGGCTTCGAATTTCATTTATTGACTTGAAGTCTCCAGATTTAAATACGCATTGTTTTTCTCCATTTGAGAGTATGGTAATAGAAGTATAGACATACCTGCTGCACCATTCCCGGGCCAAGCTGCTGGATGCGCACATACATTCCCGTGCCGCGACAATTCGCACAAGTCTGCGTGGCTCCTTCTTTGCCACCGCGGCCGTTACACTTGGAACAAATCACGTTCTTCTGGAGTGACAATCTCCGTGTTGTACCCTTGTACATGTCTTCCAACGACACTTTCAACTGATGGACGACATCTTTACCTTTGTTTGGTTTGCGAGATCGTCCTGAGTAGCGGGTCAAAATATTTGTTATAAATAGCTGAATTAAAGAAGCATGGAATTCTCAAGAAAAAAGAAAAAGTAACATCCTTACCACGCCCTCCTCCAAACAACATATCAAATATATCCATGGGTGAATGATGATCTCCACCCATACCCTCCTTCAGTGCCTGTTCACCTCCCTCATCATACGCTCTTCTTTTTTTCTCATCGGCTAACACTTCATATGCATACGATATTTCTTTGAACTGGGAAACACGGCACAGAAAAAGATTCTTGTAAATACAAGATATCAAAAAAATCCAGGAAAATGATGCTAAAGGAACTGTAAACGGTCAAAAAAGTTGCAAGAACAAAAAGGTCAATTAGTCCATTTAAATTGACAAACACTATCCATGATTTAATAATCAGCCTCTATTGAATATATTACTAACGTAATAAAGTTTACCTTTTCGCCAGCATTTGGATTTTTGTCGGGATGGTACTTTAGAGCGAGTTTGCGATATGATTTCTTCAATTCATCCTGCGTCGCGGTAGGTTTACAGGTTAAAACATCATACAGTTTGGTTTCTTTCACCATTGTAAAGATAATATTAACTAGTGGCAAATAGGTTTAAAAAATCTGAAATGAGTTACAATACAAACTGAATTCAAAATGCTGACATATACATCTGGCATCGACACCTAAAGAATTATAATAGCAGGAAACCAGTGTGATATCATTAGAAAGAGAAAAAATGTCATTGATAAATCTTATGTATTTCAATTGGTATAAGTATTATAACATAGAAAACCAGTGGAAATGACAGCTTCGAAGAGTAAGGAAGTAGGCTAATCCCCTATCCAGCTGCTAGTAGGTGAAATTCAATGCTAAATCTCCCACTGAGACTGGTAAAACCGAGAACAAAATAAGACGGTAGTATTCTAGTTTAGCCGTTAAAAATAGAAAAAAGAGGAATACTGATAAAACACGATGTCAAATATCAAATAAACTTGGGCACATTAGACCAATCCATACCTATTATCACCATTTTAATACTTCTACTCAAACCAAGCCATTGAATATCAGTGTAATAAAACCTTGATTAAGTTTATTGAACAGCATTTAACACTTCAGAACCCACGTTATGGTGAGTAACGTACAGGTACTTTTCACTTAACGACCAAGTTCCGTCCGTTCTGGTCATAAGGTGAATTAGAAGAGTTAGAACCGAAAAAAAGATTAAAAATACTTCAAAAACCATTAGATAACACAAAACAGACGTAAAATGGGAACGATTAGAATACGTAAAAATCTATTATACCAGATTATAGGCTTTATAAGGATTCTCTCTACATGAGGCAGAAGCCGTTACTATTTAGAATCTAGATAAAGAGTAATCAATATTATGCAATACCTCGCGGATAATCGTGCTTCCTTATTCCACCAAAGCGACAGAGAGAGATCGAGAAATTTCGTTTTTCTGCGTGATCACAAAGGCTTTTAAATACACCATCAATTACATCCGCCTAAAATAGTAACACCGTAAGAAATGCGGTAAATTCCAGCAAGCATTAAAAATTAAGAATTTTTAAATAAAGAAGGGCCTTCAAAATGTCATATTCCAAAAATATTTTACGTTACCTGGCAATTCTTTACTGTGTCTTAAATAACAACTGTCTGCTGAATTTTTACATATCCATAAAATTACATCCGCTTTCCCGAAAATACATTTTACCTCATTGAAGGTAAAATATTTTGTTGAAACTATTGATGATTTTGTTCTTACGATTTGCTTAATGATGATCGACAAGGAGGTCAGTCGTTATAGACAAGTTGTTGTTCTAATGACTAATCATTTTGCTCTTTCGGATACACGTTGTTCACAAACGCTATGGAGCGTTTGACAAGAAATGCGTAGTGAAAATTTTTTGATCTTCAATTAATGCCTAAGATATGACTTGTAAATACCGGCAAATATTTGAATAAACGAAAGTACTGTATATTCATTGTAATCCTTATCCTGGATATTTGTTATTTAAAGATTACGTGAGATCTGACTGTAACGTATTGTTAACTCTTTGTCTCCATCTAGCGGACCGGCGTTTCTCAAGTTCACAAGAGTGAATGTGAATGACACAAATGAATAATCGGTATTAGTCTATATATTACTGTATAGTCTCTATATGGAGAATTATCATGAAGTAAATGCTTCAGTAAATGGTTTATCTTTTACCTTATCCGTGGTTTTATTCTTTATTTTACGATTGACAGCCGTTCGAACCACGTTTTATGTTTTAGTCCATATCCACATGATGTCGTTTCATAAAATATCATAAAAATTACTCTTGTATGACGAATTAACTCTGTAGCTTTGTTGGCGTGGAAACCGTCGATCAAGACTCGTTGCCTGGCCTATTTATACGCGTTCCCTTAGCAACATTATCAATTTATGTGCCATCTCAGTTAGTTACTTCATTCCCAGCAAAGTCATTCGTGTATAAACATATCATTCGTGATATCATTTGCGTAAATAAAGCTATGCAGGAATGATATAAAATAGTAGGAGGTAGTTTAAGCGGATGAATATATGTCGTCACGGGTTCATGGTAACTGTCATGAACGCATAACCCATAACAACAGCACCTTGTTACCAGGTTCTGTGGTTACCCAGTGGTATTTTTATTCCGGCTTACTACATGAACTATTTGCTCTCCTAATTGGTTTCACTATTTCCAGTGTACATGTAACGATCTGCTGCTCTGTCCAAGTTTAGTCGAATCCTAAACGCTAGATATGTTTAAAAATACATTTCAAAGTGGATTTCTATCCATTTTGTACAGCATAGGAAGCAAGCCTCTTCAAATATGGGATAAAAAGGTAAGGTACTTAGATGAGATCTTTCATCTTATATAACTTGGTTCTGGGTATTGGAAATGCTGAATGCATTGGCTTTAGAGTAGTAGGGTAAATGCGTGTATCAGAGAATTGGAGGGAATTAGCAAGTAGGATGCTCACCATTAGTATAGGGAGATTAGGGGATGAAAGAACTCTTGGTCAGTGTTAGACGTGAGTTTGTGAATACAGAAATGCCATTAAATGCTTCTATACAATACTTCTTAGGAACTTATAATCTTCGAAAATTAATTGACAAGTAACCCTTGGGTGGATATTGACTGAAATGATATTCCCCATTAGCTTTCCTATATATCATTACAGCTCATTTGAATCTAATCCCTGCAGTAGCCCCATACACATTGTTGCTTTGTGTCTTATTATTCCAAATTTTTCTCTATGTCAGGTTCGAAATGGTCACATCAAAAGAATCACAGACAATGACATACAGTCACTGGTCTTAGAAATTGAGGGCACCAATGTCAGCACGACATTCATTACCTGCCCGGCGGACTGCAAAAAAACCCTTGGCATAAAACTACCATTTCTAGTAATGATAATCAAAAATTTGAAAAAGTATTTCACCTTCGAAGTTCAGGTACGTTTGTGTCAAAGCTAAGGTACTTCAATTATGTTGTGTTGAAGATTTCCTGGCAATATCTTTCATCCTGATGAATTACTCCAGGTCCTAGACGACAAGAATGTACGAAGGCGATTCAGAGCCTCGAACTACCAGAGCACGACCCGTGTCAAGCCTTTCATTTGTACGATGCCCATGCGTCTGGACGATGGCTGGAACCAAATTCAGTTCAATCTTTCTGACTTCACAAGAAGAGCATATGGTACCAATTACATTGAGACCCTCCGTGTACAGGTAAGGTTCCATCATAGGATGACAATAATACCATATAATATTTACCATATCTTGTAATAATATACATGTGTGAGATGAATGTAAAAGGAAGACTATTGTATGTGTTCGTATCAGTTGAAAATTTGGTTATAACTGTTCTTAGTTATACATTAGATATCCTATACTTCAAATAAATGGATAAAAAGTATAGGTAGTATATCAAGGTTCTACTTGACGGTTTAACCCATTCAGCCAACATATGTTTTTTCCCTATTAAGGAGGAAATATACAAATTTTAAACCTAAAAAAATATATCTGTAGTCAACTCACAGCATCCGGAGAAAAGTTTCCGACACATTCCATGTTATGCACTTATGGATCCTCATATTCAATTTTGTTTGCAGATTCACGCCAACTGCAGGATAAGGCGAGTGTATTTCTCTGACAGATTATATTCAGAGGATGAATTACCAGCAGAGTTTAAACTATATTTGCCTGTTCAAAACAAAACCAAGGTATGCATTATCATTTCCATTCCCCCTTTTTCCGATAGTGAGGATAACCCGCTGCATTCTTTTTCAGCCATAGTCCAACAAGCACTCCTCAACAATCTGAAATTTCCTGCTAGAAACTTATTACTGAAGGCAATCTTCTGTTTTGTTTTTGAATAAGAGTTAAATGACATTTTTTACCGTATCACCTATGATCAACCTTCGAATATTTTTTCATTGATAACCGTTTTGTTGTCGGTTTGGTTCAGAAATATTTTGCAGACTTGATTCACATCGTAATAAAATTGCTAAACGTCACAGTATATATAACTATTGTTGGAACTGGAAAATAATAATTACCATAATATAACTCTGTATATGTATATTTTCTTATTACTGTTGTTATTATACTAGATGTACAACCACGGCGTATTGTATTTTTCTTGGGCTAACAGCTGAAATGGGAAAATAGATATTTATATACGAGCTTAGTGAGATAGTCGGTATATTCAGTACTTCAGTCTTACAGTTTATTTCTATAGTAATATCAACAAAAATTCCGTGGGATGCCGATACATGATAGTAGGTGAATATACTATACATGGATATCTATCCTTGCAAGACAACAGCATTAAATTCACATGTCATGCTCGAAGACGGTAGGAAACTGACCGCACTAGTGGAAGTAGTGACAGAATTAAGATACCTCATATATTGATGTGAAATATTGCATTGGATTATAGGGCAATATACTTGTTGCTGTTTATCAGAAATGCAGATCAGGTTTATGAAAGCGGACTTGTTGTTATGAGAAAACGTAGTTGTCAATCAGACAGGGGTACAATACACACCATGGACTATACATCCATGATTGTGATACGAAAACATAACATGTGCAACGGCAAGGTGCTTTAACACAAATAAATGCAGAAAATCTTCAACAAGCAATACCTTATTTTAATCCTATTTACATATAATGGCATTTATGTTTATTGGAAAAGTAGCCTGTGGAAATGTTAAAAGAAAATTTCTCAATATCTGTTTTGGGTGTGTAACAGCTGTGTTGAACAAAAATATTCAGATAAAAACAACTGCAGTAAAATCCAATTATAGCAAGGAGGAAATGTGGTGCATAGCACTTACTGTTCAACAAATGTTCACCCTTGGTTATAAATCTCAATGCTTCACAAAGGTTAGTACTTGCCTCTTGTTACCAAAGATAAAATGAAAAATCATGTCACTGCTATTTGATGTGTACTCATGTGCTGCTTGGAATCGTAAGAAAAAGGCCGATTGTCACTAATGACGATCACAATGGGACTGCTGTTATATTATCATAAAACCCCACACCCAACTGCCATAAATAAGATGCAATGAATGGAATTTAACTTTTGACAACATAATTTCAAAAGGCTAAATAATGTAAGATTGGTTAGCATAGTTATCCTTATTATTTTATTAAAGCATTTTTCGTTGCCTCGACACTCGCTTCGTGACTCTGCCGCACAGAATTCCAAGAAGCATTATGCATATTAAAAATATCATTATTACTGTTAGCAGGTATGTTTTCCCACTGGACTCCATAACTATGTTGGACAGTCCTTTGAAATCCTGTACACCGTTCTGTAAATAGGCGAGATGATTTAATACTATGATTGTGGCAAACATTATAATTGGAGAGATATGATTTCAGAAGGTATAACATCTCAACCATCTCCATCTAAAGTTAGGAAATCATAAGCATATACTTTATTTACCATAGCTGCATAAGACCACATTTTTCTTCTTTCCACAAGTATCTCCCGGCAACCCGGACTCAAAGACTTGCTGGTGTCATCCAAGATACGTAACAAGCAGCTCATGACTTGAATACAAGTAATAAATAGTTAAACTGTTCAATACTACTAAAATATCATGCCAAGCACCGGTAGGCAATGACCTTTGAAAAACACTACAAATAGAAAAAAAAACACTCACTTCTGCCTTGTCCCTCTGGAACATTTGAGCACTTGTACTGAATGTCATTACTGCATGCACCATGGAGGATGGGGTCGGCCATGACATCAGAACGCCCTTCCCTCAACATACGTGCCACTTCCTTCACACAAAAATGCAACATGATATGTACATACACATTCTCAATAGTAGAATACCGGTAGTTAAGTAAATACAACAGTTCGCAATTGCTGATATTGGTATTGTTTTCCTTTTCTCATGGAGACCAAGGACATTAAGGTAATCAGCTATAGTGTGCTCAGATGAACATGAGAGAAACCAAACACATACCACTGTGCATTCTTGGTCATTTTTCAGGCTTCCTTTGAAGTAATTGTTTTTGAGACATTCAACAACATTTCCTTTGGTGGGTGGGCAGTACTCGTTGATCTTGAAGCAAAACAACACAGAGGTATTAACATACATTAACAGGTTTATTATAACATTAAAACTTTGATATCTGTGCACTATTTATCGAAGAAGCCTGACTATGTTTTGATAAACACACCCAATAAATTAGTACTACGCTTTCTTACTGGCATAATTAGAATAAGGAATAGCTAAATATGTTAAAACTTACAGAATTGATACACTTCAGAGCGAGCATTGGATCAAGACTATAATCATTCGCAGCTTCTCTCATAATAAATCTGATATGACGGGAACATTTCTTTGACAACTCTTCACCCTGGAGTTGATAAGTAAGATATAATAATGAAAATGCTAAGGTAAAGATAAATACATCAGCAAAGAATGAACATACTTCTGATGGGTCAACTTCTTCTCTTTTCAAGCATTTGATAACTTTTCCTAGGAGAGGATTTCCGCCTTTCTCATCCTCTTCCTGGCTCTTTAAATCTTCTTGGCATTTCTTTATAATGTCCTCACTGCATGCTTCATGTAGCACAGGATCCAAGTTGAAGTCAGAATATTCTTCGCCTTCGCGCTCGACTACAATTTCTAGACATCTGCAAGCATTTGAGGAAAGGAATAAGCAACAACAAGATATGTGTGAGAACGGTAATGACAGTATGTTGTTAAAAAACATAAAAAAAACTTGATATTGCACACATTAAACATACAGAGCAACTTCACACTTATCTTCCCATATAAACTTGCAACACAACATTAATACAATATGAAATTTAACTTGATACACAACCAATCCAAATTCAGATCTTCATTAATAACAACAGCAATCAAGTGAAATTTTTATATCCAGTCAATATCCCCTAGTACATTTCGTTGCCTCTGAAACTCACCCAGAATCTAGAAGGTCTTTGTGTGTGACGAGACAGTCCAATATAAGACCGACATCACCAGAACTCATGTGCATTTGACACCATTTCTTGATCGCAGGTTTACATGTCCGCATCAGCATAAAATCAAGTTTCCTGTTTTTCGTTTCTTCCTCCTGAGAACATAGAGATCACATGGTACCATCAAAGGCAAGATAGCAACAACTGAAGAAGATCATACCTCTACGCCAAACAGATGACTCCTGCACTGGGTTGTCAGTTTGTTCCTGTGGCTTCTGAGACACTGCACCATACGAGCTTGGCCTGGTTTGATATCATGGCAAATAGTTTTGATATCTTTCTGACAAAATTGCATCAGTTCTGGATTAAACCTGATATCTTCATGCTGCACAGATGTAAAACGATAATTAATACAAATATAACTGGAAATCCATGCTCTATACTGGAGAATTTAAGATGGGAAATAAAATGAAATATTACAAGTGTCAATATAAATGAGTCGATGCATAGTGATATTAATAGTGATTCATATGAAGTGCATGTGTTCACTTTCCATATACATTCTATAGTTCACTAGAGTAGTAGCCCAACCTTGCCGATGTAAACCTTTAAACTGCTGTACAGCTAAGTTCAGCGTGTCAAGTAGAAAGTAATTGAAATACTAAGAATTCTACACTGAACCGAACCTTATGGAAATTTTCGACGGTCAATTGGCTCGCACATTCCTCTGATAACGGATCATCTTGACCTACTGCTGAGTCCCTGTTTATTGTACTCAGACACAGAACAACATCATTCCTAGTGATGTAGAAAAGATGACAATAATGCAATGTTAGGTTTTTGATTAAAAACAGATAAATAAAAAGATTTAAGAGCAAAGTTGTCTAACTTAGTGTGAACCCCTTGCTCCAAATGGGGACAACGGGAATGAATGTCCTTCTCGCAGTCTTTCATGAACATGTAGCTGAAGTGGACGTCTTTCATTTCAATCTTGACGAGAAAAAAAGAATTCTTCATTACCATGCAGGGTAAGTTTGAAGTTGAAAGGTTATTGAAACGTATTTGTATAAAGTCAAAGATAAATATTTGAAATCTATATTGAATATTGAGATATTTATTCTGGCCATCCTGTAGCGGGATAGGATTAGCAACATAGAAAATACAACACAAGTATTTACCAATTGAAAGTGAGTGATTCCAGCAGCACATTCGTGATTCAAATCAAATTTGTGTTCGATAAGGCATTCCATCACTCTGCCTTCATCATCTTGGCCGAGCACATCCTGAATATACCACATATCATTCAATACACAAACTCATCGGGAGTTATGCAATCGAATTCACTAACTAACCTTGCAGTAAGTCTCGACTTCTGGCTGACAAGCTCTCAACAAAATGTTGTCCACTTTATCGGCATCTTTTTCTTCCATTTCAGTAAGTTTCACGATCTCATTCCTACAGTCTTCGTTGGTGATGTTTTCATAGTTATCTTGTAGGCACAGCACTTCCTGATGTATAAATATCCAAATAGATTATCTACATGAAGATCATTTTGCTAATATTGCTAAGGTATATGGAATACAGTTTGTGTTTACTAGTTCACTAGTAAAAATTTTAATGCAAATCCTAATCACATACCGAGCCACGCTCCACCATATTGTCTGAACAAAACTGTCCGAGCTCAGCGCGACAGGCTTTGTCCAGTTCAGGATTCAGGTCAAAATCAAGAGCTCGGTTGTGAATTACTTTGTAAACTTCTTCGGTACATTCCGCTGATGTTTCTTTTTTCTGGAAATGAATAATCACCTTTAAATCTAGAACCCTTACGTCACTAGTTAAATGAATCAAGGACGAGTATTTCCATAAAGATAAACCTAGATCTCCATAAGAGTTAGGATTTGAAGGGTCATTTACCTTTTCCTGCTTCTTATGGGATCTCGTTGACGGTATATGTCTGTAAAGGCATGATATAACGAGAGAGTACGGCATTGTCATTTCTTCATTGCCTAACTTTTTCAAGTCTGAGATTTCGCAGATTCGTTTGGCATCTGCGCTACACTTTTTGAAAAATACCGGGTCCAAGCTAGACAGAAAATAAGAGAATTAAAAATTCTTCTCAAGGAACACAGATTAGTGTGTGATAAAATAAAGTCCAATTTACTCTCAAGAACAATTCATAGCTGCAGTGAAAAGAATTTTTGGCAAAATGGTTGGAAAAACAATGGACATGCATAAATTACCATAAATATGTATGATAGTACTTACAAGAAATCACGACTGATAAAGTACTGCATTTCTAGGAGCCTCTTCCGACAATCTACAGTCATCACTTCGGTGTGTAAATGATCCATCAAGCAAGACAGAATCCTGTGGTGGAATAAAATATTCATCATAAATAAAACATGTTGATTTTCACAGGTTTTATCCCAATGGTAACGCAAATGTAGATACGCAAATCAATATATGGCTCGCCTAACAGGTTTTTTGTTTGTTTTGATCTTTTTTCTACTTAAACCGACATATGGCATGGGATATTAATATTTCCACTACAAAAGCACTGTCTAACTGCTAACAAAACATATTACTATCTTTTCAAAATTCTAGAACAATTTGTCACCAGTTAAAATGTTATGTTAAGAAAGTTGTAAAGTAAAATCAAACAAACTACCAAACGTAATAACAACCGAATATCTGTTATAGTAACATTACATGGGATCTCCTTCGTGAAAGTCGGAACAAGCAGCAGACACCACGGGGTTACATGCTTTTGCCAAAGCGTAGTCCATGCGATAATCGGCAGCTTCTTCATTTTCTTTTAACAGGTGCATGATCTACACAAATAAAACACAACATGTATACTTTGAGTTGTATTAAGTTTACTTACTTTACTGAGTAAGTATACCCAGTGCTTGGATTGGGATAGGATGTTATTCTGGCAATGCACATTCATCCATCATTAATTAACAGACTATTATTATCATCAAAATGACAGCATTATGATAGGAGGGAAATGATGAAAGCGCATTTTTTTCTTATGTTATATGATGCTTACAGCCGTCTCACAAGTGCTACTAAATTCCGGATTTTTCGCAAGAGCCATCAAGCAATGTATAGTCTCGCCATGCTTTTTGATTCCTCCGTTACAGTTATTGGTTATCTCCTTCGCACACCCTTTCACAATCTCCGGACTGAGTTCATAATCTTCACTGAGCATCCGCCTGTACTCGGTAAGCTCGGCTTCACACCTCTCGTCAATAGTTTTTCCTACAACGATGAAATTGCAAAATGAATGTGTATGTGAATGAATGTGATGTGAATGTGAATTCTATCTATTGCACTCTAGTTGGTGAGGATAGCAAGTAAATTTCATAAGGCAGAGACAGCCATTACAATAGTCCTTGTTGTGTCATTGATGAAGATTTGTGATCAACTGACTCAAGATCTAATTCAAACGAATTGCTGTTTTCCTTCCTATGTCACTACCGAAAGTAGAGAAAAGTTAGTCATAGTATTTGAGATTAATGACAAGGAAATCCTGCTTCGACAGAGAGGAAAAGATTATATAGTGTTCAATATACCGAATTTAGTCAGGGTGTGAAGGAAGAGGCTGTGTTTATACTGGTTATTCTTTATTGACAATATCTTTGACATTGTAGAATAATTCTGTTAAATGATATGGATTTGCAAACAACTCGTTCGTTGAGGATAAATGACAAATATGACTGATAACACTAGTATCATAGAGCATTTTTTTATGTACCAACTCACCTGACAATTTAGTGTCTTCCAGACACATAAGAATGCCGGACAAGCCAATGAAGTCATTGTGATCGTTGATACCGTCGGATTTGTATGTCGGATTGGACAAACACTCGTTCTGCTCTATTTCGGCACCACAAACCATGTGTAAATTGTAACTGGCCTGCAGTGAACATAACACACTTATGTAACTTTGCAATATGGAAAAGTATTAAAGTATAAGATCGTCTCAAGCGATAGGAAACTAAATTTCACGAATAGTAATTCGATTAACATATTTTTCATCTCGAGATATATTTTAATTTGAACTGAAGCTGATTTCTTATTCCTTGTGATTTTAGAGACATAATTATTGACCTCAAACCCTTTATACAAGGGAAATTTTATCCATGTAAGTGTATTGTAGATGGTGAAGAAGTATATGATGCAAAAATCATTAGTCTTACTTGCTCTGAAAAAAGGACAATACAATTTTGTGTTTTTTCTGGTTTAATGTCAATTAATGGTTGTAAAGTAATGGTCTTAAATAGCCTTATGATTGATGTGCTCTCAATCGATATAGGAAATATATAATTAGTCTAAATACAAATAGAGGAGTCGAAGTTTTTGTGTAAGACTTCACAGTCCTGACCAATTGCCTAATCATTATAAAGAACGGAATAACATTAATGATATGCTTACTTTGAAGTCATGGGCTACAAGCTTTTGTCGTAGCGTCAGAGCTTCTCTGCAATCGGGGGACATTTCATGATCGAATTTGTGGTTGAACAGGCACTTGTACACTTTTCCTTCGCCTGCTACAACCTGAAAGAGTTGGAATTGGACATCATAGAATATAGTACAAAGATAAACTGTAACACAGTAATAGTCACTTGGTATCACAACAATTTATTTTTAACATTCAACAAGAATGCCATATTTCATTGACCATGCTATTGATATTTCCATCTGGAAGATTGTAACAAACAATAAATAATAATCCTTCTTGACTTCCTGCTTCCTATTTGTACAATATATTGTGTTTCCTAACCTGTGATGATAAAACCATATGTGGTGCAGTGTGTGCTCATGAAACAACAACTGTTGAAGCATTTATTTTTACTTTAACAACATCCAATCGACTCACAGCTTAGAATTAGCTAATCTGTGAAAGTGTAAAAATATCGACTGTTGCGCAAACGAAAATTGATGAATCATGCCGAGTCAAGAACAAGTGGCTTGATATTCCTTCAGGCATATTCCATAAGTACTTGCATGTCAACCTAGAAGACCTTATTGCTTCAAGCAATGTTAAATATATGATTGCCACGAACATATACTAAAGAAAACAATGCTCGTCACGTTTATTTAAATACCGATAGATTGAAAAAATCGTTCAGTACCTCCTCGCACATACGTTCCCGATCATCCTTGCATTTGAAATAAAGATGTCTGTCTAAGTGAAAGTCGTCCGACGACAATTCCGACAAGCGCACGATCTGTTTAGCGCATTTTTCCTGCACATTTGAACCAGAGACGATTTTGTCTTCGAGACAGGCAACCACCGCTCCTTGCGAATGGGGTTCACTCTGGAATACGTAGTAAGATTATACAACTATCTAACTCACTGAATGTTATCTGGAGGTTATGGAGAAAAGGGCACTCACAGTATCATCAGCTGCAGCGCTATCTACTTTACCACACTTCAATCTGTTGATGTCTTGCCCGCAGTCATCAACAAAATCACAAATAAGCCTGAAATGGAATAATGCAATACTTTCAAGTTCCATGATTAAATTAATAACATTGCACAGAAACTTCATATTAATATGTTTCAAAAATATATGTTTCAAATGAATAGATATGCTTATGGAAATCAAATAAAATACAATTTATATTAATAAATCATATTTCAAAGTCCTTGCAACAACTAGATGGTTTAATTCAGCTATTGTGCAAAGCCTTGGAGATGTGCAAAGATATCATAGAGGTATCAGGAGGTAAAAATAGAGAGTTGTTAAACAAGAAATCCAGTTCCTCTTATCGAAAATTCATATTTACTCATTTTCCTGTCTAACCAGTCAAGGCATGTTGTGGTTGTGTTACTGATAGTATGCCTTTAGGCTCTCCCTTTGTGTCGATACCATTACGGTTCGTTGCACGGAAATAGTATTTAAAGGAACAATAGAAAGCACACTGTTGAAAATAAGCCACCACTGCCCCATTTTACAGAAGAATTCATATTTCCTCTGTCAGTGAAGAAATTGTTACAAAACATGAACACGGTCTATGCACAAATTTGAATAGCCTAATTAACTAAGATGTGAAGCATCTTACCATGCAGTAAAACTTCCAAAGTGTATACAACTGTACAAACCAAATCCTTACCGGTAATCACTGTAGATTATTGTAGCCATCTTGACCAAAAAGTTGTAGCACTGCCGTGGCTGTGCCTTGTCTTTGTAAAGTATCAGGCATGGAATTAACTTGCCAGTAAGTAAAGGGGTGTTTGCACATTCTTCATTCTGTGAAACAAGTAGCGAATAGTTATTATGATGTCAATATCATGACTAAGCACTTACACAATAAATTCTGATCAATGCTCCAATAGTATTTTGGTTTATAAAAAGAAAACATAAGTTGGGTACCTAATACCTGTTGCAGAAAGGAACCTACCTCTTCAATAGTTTTTCTGCACATTTCTGATGCTACTTGTTCAAATTTTGGATCTTTGGTAACATTGAGCTTGAAACTCCATAGATACTGCAGGCAAATATTAGATCATAAATAAAAATTGACTTATTTGCCAAAGAAAATATATTTGGTACATACGTGATGACATTCTGTTGATAGATCCTCATCATCCTGGAAGACAGTAAACAGTGTATTGAATTAACTACCTGATCCAACAAACATATAGTAAGGACACAATATACCTCTCGACTGTTCGTCAGGCAAGATAGAACCTCGAGATTGCTAGATAACCTCTGATTGTGACTACAAATTCGTTCGACATCGTCCCGACATTCCTCCGATGAAGCCAAGCTGCCCGTTTTCCTGGGTAATCCTTCAGAAGAATCGTATTACAGTAGGGTAAAATATTAATTTAATGCTCGGATTTATAAAAAAACTTACTCTTTTCTTTCATTGGAATATTATTGTCTTGCTGTTGTGGTGCTAGAAGTTTACCTCCCTGGGAAAATAGATGTTGTAAATGGATTAAATTTGAAAATTTAGTTAGTGAAAAATCTACAGCTCTGGCAAGTGTGTGTTATATTACATAATTACATTACATATTATTACAGCATTTCACATATAGTATCTGGCTAGCAAATTGTCTAGTGCAATGAGACGCACGAGGATTTGATTGTTTTGATGACAATGCATTGCTATATGTTGCAGACAACCTAACAGGAAACTCCAAAATGATCATCTTGTAACAGCAAAGCATACATTTCATGTGATGATATAGTATCATATTAGCTCTATCATAGACACAAGATTATCTTCAAGGGAATTATACAATAATGAAAAATGACTTACCCTGTTTACAGTATTACCATTCTGTATTGGAACAGGATTACGACCCTTGTCCAATTTTGGATCTGCTTTGGCAGCATGCAGAACAACTACTGGCACAAGGACGAGTAATAAATAACGGGATAATCTATTCATTGTAAACATTGTCGCTGGGGGTGCAAAAGCAAAAGATACATTTAGAAGTTAGACAATCTTGGACAAAATTATGCCTTAACAAAATAAACATAGGATCTTCTCTCTCTGTATGTGTATCACCCGTGTCAGTCTACCAACAGTTACGTTTCACACAGTTGAATATCATGTTTAGGAAGTGATTATCAAGCTTCATATGTCTCCCAGCATAAAACGTTCGTACATCTTACGCTATTATATCACCCGTTATCGTTCTATTCTCCACTACTATTTGGTCACCATTATTACCATCATCAAAACTTTGTACAATTCTATTCCCTATACTAAGATTGCTATGTATAGTTGGGTTAGGATTATAGTAAAATTATTACAAGTAAACCTACTTAAATTTTATTTACAACGTTTGACATCGCTGTGAGAGTCATAGTTTCACTCTCACGAGTTTCATGCGGGATAATTACATTGTCCTCAAACATATGGTACAGCAAGTAGGAACATGATTGTAAGAATATGCCGATACACTATTATTGCTAAATCTAAATGATATTAATCATATTTAAGTCAAATACGAACTATTTACCAAGTTTTGAATTAAGCTACATTAAACTATTACATTTGAGATCAATGTTTCCCTTATCGTTAATAAATTTCGTTTTTTCATGTAGTATATTAGTTACCATCGAGTTGCTCGCATGCTATGATTCACATGCTTTAATTGAACACCTTTTCCGCACGAGTGATAACAATAATCTAACACTAGAATCAGTTACTAGTTACCTTAGTAAAGAATCTTTGCAATTACGAATGGTGTTGGTAGACATTAAAATATGTCATTTTAATATGTCAAGACCAGCGACTGTTAGTGACTGCTGAACATATACATTTCTACACTGATTTAATTACCTAAAAATTTATCCAATATAGCGACAATATTTGCTCATTTGCAAACACTAAGGACACGGCATCAATGTGACGTCATTTGGTCACGGTATAAAAACAAAATGGATTTTCACTTGCTGTGGCTGTCATGCTGATTATTTGTCATGAAAAAAGCAATTACAGATGTAACAAATGCAAAAATCATCAGCTTTGTCTATACTACTAAATATTCGCTTGCTTCTCTTCGACATAATATTTTTACTAAACTACACGTGTACAAAACACCGAAAACTGAGTCGTCGAAAATATGATGCCCGAGGACGTGTGCGCAATGGAATCAAAATAATTAGGCTTTAATGAGAAAAAAGGCAGTAATTACTGGATTATTAGAACTTATGAAAAAAACAACTTCACGTCCATGGTCGAGAAAGATTTGTAGATAAAGAGATCAAATCAAAACACTGTAAAAAGTATAACATAGTTCGATCATTTACTGAATCATGGATGCTGCAACCAACAGCATTTTGTTGTACGAACGATGGACGGTAGATGGCGCTAGATTCGAGAAGAGATAAGACGTCACTGAAATGTATTTCCATACATGTATGAGCTCCAATTATAAACAACTATTTTATTCGAAATCTCGATCACGTATATTACAACTATACAAAATAGGTAGCACCAAAAACGCATTTAAAATTTCTGCTAATTCAATGCATAGAACATCACTGGCCTTTTGAAGGATTCCATTCCGATATCCAATAATAAATCAGTCATGTAAAAGGCAATATACAGACTTGTCAAGGCAACGAAAAATATTACAATTATTATTTAGTTACCAAATGATGCGAATTTCAATATAAAAATGAATTTAACAGTAATATTTTCCACCAACATTGACGCCACCCGCAGCCATCATTGCAAAGACGCCAGCAGCTAGTACTGTCAAGGTCATGTTGAAATATAATAGATTTCAGCGTTATATTTTGGCAAATGTCACAGTACAGAATCCATTTGAAATGTACTTATAGTGTTTGGGTGTAATTGCAACTTAGTGAGTGCTTCTTACGAAAAGTCTTACATTCAAAATTACTTTCATCCGGTTATTTCGAATGAATAAATCAATTGATACAAAGTGTTGTGGAAGTATCTGCAATGAGTCTGCATGTGCCATAGTCCTATATTTCTTGTATGAAGTCCAACTAACCAAAAAAATACAATTTCAAACGAGTTCACCACAACGGATACTTAAGAATCGGCAACAATAGAGGTCTATTGCATAATTGTGATATCAAGCATAATTAACATGTCATCTACAGAGTAACAAATGGACAGATAAACACAATCAATGTACAATCAAAAGGAACACGTGTTGATTACTTCCAATACAAAATGGAAGAGAATAAAAAGTTTGCGATTATATGTATTATTAAAATCACTTGTGAAATCAATACAATACCATGGCAATAGGTGTTAAAAATGAACGACACGGTATACAACAGATATTGAAAAAAAAGATAATGTAGTAATCAATAAAGTATCGAAAACAAAATTCCAAGATTTTCAGTGACGGCTATAGTTATAAAAGCAATGGTTACAATCAGTTATTAGTGTAAAAATAGAAGCCATGGTGTGGTTACTTTCATTGACTCAATAAACTGAATGATGATAAAAAAATAGTTGGGTTATGTATGTTAATGCAAAATGTGCAATGCTAACAAATGACCAGTTTTAACACTGTTCACAAAACATTTCAGTTTCCAGCAAAAGCACAAAATGACTAACATAAATTTTCCTGAAGCACCGCATTAGAGGTCTTATACTGCACTGCATGCAAGAGCAGCTGTACATCTACCTTAAAATGTTCGATAAAATGCGCTGAATTTCGGTGCCTCATGCTAAGTACACTGTAATTGCTCTTTATGAAGGAATTTCTCTATTTCAACGGTCGATAAGCCATTCTTTATATCTTCGGCTTTATTACAGTAAAATTAGAACGGAAAACTTTGAATCGCAAAATCATTATATCGTTACACAAGCGATCTGCAAATGAGATGGTTTCTTTATCAAATTCTAGAAAGCAATTAATGGTATTCGATACTGCAGTAGCTTCAAATATCTTGTACATCTTTGGTACTCAAAATATATAGGTAGTTGATAGGTAAAAATTTGAATCAATGTGTAAACAGTAGGCAGAATTCAATGTCAGCATACTCATTTACTTTTGGCTAGATTACACTACTCACAGGATGAGAATTTGAAGTACTAACACTTGAAATATCGTGTAAATTAAATTACAGAAAAAAGAACAGAAAATTAAGTTCAGGAACAGCAAATAAAATGCCACTGTGACTCTTACAAAACTTCATATAGCTCAGGTGACAGACAGGCAAGTTGAGTACCTGTTATACTCTGCTTGCTCTATGCAGATGGACCAAAAGAAAAAAAAATCTGCCAGAATTTAGATTGTGACAATGAAATTGAACTAAAGCAAGCAAAGTACATAAGTAAGAAAATTATAAGAGGTAAAATCAGTAAAAGTAAAATTGCGCGAAAACAAATTTCAAGACTTACAAGAGGGAACACAACACTGCAAGGTAAAAATTCCTATGTTCGCTGGCAGGAAGGGCAAAATGTACAGAAAGTGATGTGTTCTGCTCATGTTATTTCATTTTTATACCGGAAAGAATTTGTTGCCATTGATATTACCGTACTCTTGTTAACAGATTACATAAGATGTACCTCATTAACTGTTGAAAAAGTTGACATAACATAAATAACGAGATCATGTTCCTGATATAACTTGAATCTTCGAACAGTTATGTATTACTTTGAATGAAGCAATCAAATATGAAACGATTCAATTTTTACACAGGCTCAGTGAAGTTGCATGATCACTCAGCTAATACTTAGCTTATGGCTTTCAAGCGATTCAAAAAGCAGGAATACAGTTATAGAGATTTATAAAAAAACATTATTAATCAGCCACATGCCAATCCAGAGCTTATTGTAAAAAACATTGCAGGATGCAGGACATCATGAGAAAATCCTTATCATGGCATGTAGCTCATTGTTTCTCCTGCAAATTTGCTGGGAATCTGCAACTAACCAACCGCTTGCCTGGTAGTATTTCATACATGGTTCATTGCTATGAGTTACCGATAATTAAGATTTGCAGATAAAAATTGAGAACGTTAGAACATTTCCACTTTTGGCAAGACGTGATCCACATCCATTTGCATAGCAGGCACCCCAAAACTCTGAGGACAATGTGGTCCAGACATGCCATCCTTAAATTTATTCAAAGATGGCGTCATCTCAACTCCTGAGGAATTTATCGGCGAACTCGGCTGACTGGCGTGACACTGTTCACAGTTTTGTCCGAGCACTGAGACAGGCTCGAGGCTTAAAAAGGGGACTGCGGACGGATGGCCTGGCATAGCAGAACCAGTACTGACAGAGATGTCAACAGGCGGGGCACGGAGTGTTGTCAGTCCATTTGGGTCTGAACCATCATATGCGTCCGCTATGAAAGATAAGGGGTTGTGAATGCGGAAACGATAAATATAATAATAACAATAAAAGTACCTCCTAGTAGCATTTCTTGTAAAAGGTTGTCGACTTTGGCACCGCCAAAAATCTTGACGAATTGTATTTGCTCGATCATCTGCCATGTGATGCTCTGCAAAGCCGGCAACAGGAGTAAGATTTCACCGAACCTAGAATAAAAGAGAAGATTTATAAAAAAAACTGCCAGGTAATGGCGATGAAATTGCTTACCTTCCCCTGGAATCGTACTGCCGATCATTTATATAATCTTCAAGATTGCACATCACCTGAAATCTCATGGATTTAATTTTGGCAGGATCCTGCAACCCTTTTGCATCTAGGAAGTGAAAAAAATACAGAAGGGTCCAACACTGTATCATTATCCACAACCTGACACTGATGTCATTCAACAATTCAATTTCAGAGAATGAAAAAAAGGGTCAGATTATATATTAATGTTAGATCATGGTATGGTGACATTTTTAATCACATAACGATGTCGTAATTTTCATATGATAATACAGATACCATTTTGTTTATCTATGAATTTCAACAACATTTCAAATGGTTGATCGATTTTTGATGACATTTGACAACACAATACGCAAACACTGAGGTACAAGTACAATGCAAACACATACCTTGGTCGAAAAAAACAATTGCTTTAATACAAGCGAATTCATTGTCGTCGAGGTTAAGTTCAATTAGAGGCTTAACGAGTTCATCTAAAACACGAACGGCAACTTTGCTAATCTCAATTTCAGGACAGCGTCTGAAATAGTAAACGAAAGCATCATTGTCTGGAGTGTGGTTACCTGTAACATAACATCAATAAACAGAGGCATTTCCACCATGTTAGGCTTGATTTAGGAAATATAAAGAAAGGCTCTATCGGGTATTTTATATTTTGATGAACATGCAACGATGGTGGTAATTTTCCCAATTAATTCGTATCAACCATTATTTTGCATTTTCCTGTGAATGGTCTTCAATAACTAACTAATATTGCGAGTAGTAGATAATATCATTACAAAAAAGCAACATAGCTGTGCTATTATCAGAGCTCCTTTCTGCATGAAGCTTATATTAGGGAAATCCTCCCAATTATATGCAGATGCTATATTCTATACATTTGTATTGTGCTATTGATGCTTGGAAAGATTATAAATCTTAGCTGATAACTCATCTTGGTTCAAACAACAATATGCTGAATAGATAAATCACAATTTAGCTAAATTTGTTGTGTCTGAGGAAATGCAGTCGCATTCAAGATCAACTTAATAAGCGCTTCCTTCCTTAATTTAGTTTGACATACACAATGATAGCAAGACCCTCCAGATAATCATATGTTTATGCCGAAAATACTTAAATTTTGCAAAGGAGATGATGTAACGAGTAATTGATTTTTAATCTGCTTCTATGCTGAAGGAATACTTCTTCAAGGTCTAAAATTAGCAACTTTTATACAAGGTCTTTATTTATTTCCACAATGCTTGCATGTATGTTATGAAGAACGAGGATGCCCTAGGCAAATACCAAACTGACGTCTTTAGATATTTTGACGAGGGATTGCATGCTATACATTATGCCGATCCACTGTGATTTGGGTTAATATATAACTCAGACTAAAGCTATGCATCATTCGGAGATCTGTTTATAAAAATGTGTGTTTTTTTACCAAGTGAAATATGGTTCTCGGTTTTCAATGAGAAAACATCAAATACCATTACATAAGAAGACTTTAATTTAACTCTAGTCTATGTCTATGTTGTTAGTCTATGTTGCTTTATAAGGATTTTTTTTTACCCAAAAGAATGTACTTTTGTTGGTTGATATGGTAATTCTAAAATTAAATTATGAAAATATGTAGTTAGTGTAGTGCGATTCTTATTATTTTTACAGTTTTTAAAACCATGTCTTGGTTAAAAATGAAATTTTGTTTGATGCCTACTCAACAGAATTATTCAAAATGTCTTTAGTTTTTATCTAGACTTCCTGTAATACAATTGAACATAATATTCAACTTCAGTAAACATATTTTTCTATAGAGAGAATGGAATACTGCATTATCAATCATCACCTCTTCATTAAACTTGCACAGAATAACTGATCCAGGAAGGTAAAATAATAATGCAAGGACTGTAGTCAAGTTATCGAATAAATGCTGATCTATGAAAATAATATCATGCGTCACATTCACATGTGTGATGTATTAATTAATGCTTGGAAATGCTTACTAAGCCACTATCAGACAAATTATTTCATAATGCACTGTATGATATATATAAATACCCAGTACTGGTTCAGTAGTCTATATATCGTATGGTGATAATAGCTTCGAAAGCAAACACACAAGATTGAGAACACGATAATTTAGGAACAATATACCCAACCTAGCCACCTAACTTGGGTTCCCTGCACTTTTTCACGCCGTGCCATACGACCAGACTTTCAATACAAGAGAGCCTAACAGACAAGCGTTTCAGCACGTATCGTGATCTATCTCTTGAGGCAATATTACAATTGAGTAAATAATAAATATGTAATAACTAACTCTAATGATTTAAACCAACCCAATCTATGAGATGAAGGAAAAGCAGGGTTCGGTTTAGGGTAGCTTAGGGTTTGAGATGGGGACATGGGTTGAGGGTTAGGTATTATTTCATCTTTATTGTCTACTCATCATATTTTCCTAGATGGAAATTAGAGATCTATCTGTTTGATAAAGAGAGTGACGAGCGAATAATAATCTATGTATAGAAAATTGAGGTCAGATTCAAACCTTGGTATGATGAAGTCATTTCCAAGAAGCAATACTTGTCTGTAGGGGAGAGAACGTTTCGCAACTCCTAAGAGTAAATGCTCTCCAGCGTGCGCCCGCAATAATGCGACCTATCGAGTAGAAGATTTGAATCTTTTTGTGTACACGAATAACAAGTTAGGCAATAGTTACATTAAGTCTCACCTGATCATCTAGAGGTAACTCTGAAAAAGCAGGAATGTACTTGGCCCATTCAACCAAGACAAGCAACTGCTGCTTGATTGAATCACAGACGTCATTAATGGAAGCAATTTTTTTATTGTTAATAGATAAAGAATCCATCACTTCGTTGCTGCCGCTAAATGCCATCGCATTCAGTTGCTAAAAAAGGGAGCAAGGACATGGTGAAATTGTGAATTAGATTTTCTATAAGATATACAGATTGCTAAACACTGTGAAAGATTTTTTGGAATAGTTATGTCGTACAAAGTGCATTTAAACCAGGAGGTAAGGTAGTTTGTTAGTTAGATGAGTTGATAATTCAAATTACAGCCGATACGCTGAGAGCATAATACCATTTTTGACATGTTTCCAAACCAAAAGCATATCTACCTTACACATCTTGCAAACGAACGCCAAAGGCAATAGCTTACATTATGCAATCCAACTATATCAATGGAGATTTTACTCTTTTACCACTATTTAATAGTTACTATTTTAGCAGTAAAGTTTAACCAGTACATATGCCATTACATTGCCAGTTGCCTTGCCCTTATAACTGGCAATGATGATCTCACCGATTGATGACATCATAATGTAGATCAGAAATTATGCAATATTGATCATAGTAGTATTTTCACCTTTGTGCTATATCAAGGTCATGAATACTGTTAAGAAGGGCAGCAAAAGGACAAAGCTTAAATCAAACATCTCAAAACAAACATGTGAGGAATATTCCAGTCCGGAACTAGTGTAAGACAAGCAAGTAAGGCGCTATTTGAAACCACAAATCAAAACAGATGACTAGGAAAATACATGTCATCTCCTGTATGATGTTAATATATAACAGTAATTATATCTAAGCAAATATAGCTGACTGCTGAGGTTGCACAAAATAAAGCCAGCATGTGTAACAAATAGAGGACGCTTATTGACAAACTGCAAACACATGGGGTGATTCTTTTAAAAAGATAAAGTTGTTGTTCTCAATGTGCCTTGTAGCGCCAAAGGAATTTCGATATTGCGTAACTAAATAGCTATTAACAGACAGGACTTGAGCATTATAAAAATCCAAAAGGGTAATCAAAAATACCATCACCAAGGATACATCATAACTTCATAATAGATAAACAACGACTGGTGATTATTATTAAGCGTATAATTATTATGTACGACATCCTCAATCCATTTTCTTATATGGCCAGATTCAAAGTCGTGTCAGTGCAAAGTCCAATATTCCAAAGTTCACACTTAACAGTGGGCCTACTACCATAGAGCCATAGCCTCTGTTTGAATGTAACCATTCGTGTCTTTTGAGAGCTAAACGATTTTTTGTAATAAACATGTAAAGAAAATAGTAGCTGAAAAAACCTGTCTTGATAATGTGTCTGCATTGAGGAGATTGGCGACAGACAAAGAAGATGCATCTTCCAAATTCGATTTCCTTGTACTGATTCTGTCTCGCTCATTTTGAACTGCTGCAATCCGGCAACAAGAAAAAATAAATTGGTTGCCCTGACTACCAAAAGTAATTTCAATTCCCATTTTTGTATAAGAAACCAGTAACAAATATGTAATGGCCATTTGATAGGGCCTTTGAATGCATACAACAGGATATTTCTCTTATAAACATTCTTAGGTTGAAACACATCCAGACACTTCCCAAAAACAACTTAAATAGTTATAGCTCACCAATGGTTGAGGCGAAAAAGTTGTATATCTTTTATATATAGTTTCCAGAATGACAGAAACAAATAAAATTTGAAGAACTTGAATTGCTCACAAAAAATGCAGCAGATAACAAATAAATGTATAGGAAAGAAGATACCTTCTTTTCTCATTCCTGCTCTGAAGCACTTTCTCAGTCGGCAGTATCTGCACTGATTCCTCTTGTCTTTGGTTACAACGCAATTCCGATTAAATCTAATAATACAAATACAACGATTGAGAATCATTACCACAGAAAACTAATCATGAACGATGACAGATTGTATCATGCATACCTGCATTGGTATTGATGACTTTTTCTTACACTACGACGAAAAAAACCTTTGCAGCCGTCGCAGCTGTTTGCTCCATAGTGCTTCCCAGTAGCACGGTCACCACAGATGGAACAAACTTAAAGAAATTGTTGAATCTTATGAATATGCGGCATTTGACTACTAGAAGAATAGGAATGGAACACATTTCAATTGTTGTATCCATATAAACACCCTTTATATGTCCTCATATCAATCAATGGATTTTTAGATAATTTCATTCAACACCTCCTAGTATTTTAGTACAGCTACATTGGGAATCATCGATGTACAGTTCCTAATTTCTAGTTGCTATGTAGATTATTGATTCCCTGACCAAAACATCCTCTATTTAAATGTACTTCACCTAATAAAGGATAGAGGTGCATTCTACTTCATGAGAGTGCATCACCAAATTGTTTTAACAACAAGTTCTTCAACATTCATGAAATACCAATATAGTAACATGATGAATATTGGATATTATAATTCTTATAGGATTGGATTAGGTGAATTTGATTGGATAGAATTTTTATTTCTAGGATTTTACATGTAATGAAATGACAGCATTCAGCCCTGAGGCCTATATTCACAACTGAACAATTGTTTAGGTACTGCAATTGAACTGTCATACGTGAAACAAATTGTGAAACATAGCTAAATAACATTTGATAATTGTTCTAAAAGAATGTACAAGTATATGTATGAGCAAGTGTGAATATGTACAAAATCATTCCTGCAATGAGATAATAACACTTTGGAACCAGCATTGCCATAACCATTGATAATTAATATATATTCTCACATGATCTGAAACCATCCCCTGCGAATTCACCAATCGATTCTTGATCGCTCAGCTGATCACTTGGACTTAACATGGATCCTTCAGGTGGCGAATCGATGCTTCTCGTTTGCTGTTGGTTGGATTGCAAAGACAGGCTGCTTAGGTTCACTTCAGCAGTCATGATATTATTATTAATTATGGCTGNGCAAATAGGCCAGATGAATGCAAACATTGACTTCAAGTTTATAAATATGATCAGCATGCAAATTGAGAGTGTACAGTATTCATGATACGCACCGCAATATCCGAAGATGTGGTGTATTCATTAAGGTTGTCACTACCGACGTTATGCTGTTGCAAAATTTCATGCGCAGACCAACAAAATGAACCATTTCCCTCGTTCTTTGCATGGACTTTTATGAGAATGCGTGCATGTATGCCATAATCTGATAGATACACTTTTTCTCCTGTGCCATCTACCATGATGTTTCCAGGCTGCATAGATTAAAAGAGAATGATAATTCACAAACTTCCAAAATATGTCTTTGAATATACAGACAGCAAGATGCAATTGATCAATACCAATGTTAATATTAGATCAAGGCTTTGTGCAATATCAGAAAAAATATCTAATTAATAACTGCTATCATATGATTTATTCATACAAGTTCACATCATAATATATCTATTTGCTAACTTTTAAATCCATATGCAGAACATTATTATCATGCAAGCCCTTCAGCGCTTTAGCAATTCCGAGACACAAAATCTGTGACAAACTGCCGATCTTCTTCTTCCCCAATGAATACTTTTGCATCCTCATCATTTGCTCGAGGGAATATTCTCCAAGATCTCTGACCTGTCGAGGAACAAATATCTTTACATAACTTACATATATACTTTCAGAGTTTTTGAAACCATGAAGTAAATTATTTAAACAGAATACAGTGAGGTTAGGTTATTCATATTTTTGATACATGCAAGCCATTTACCACATAGAAATGCGTCTTGTCGCGAGCAATGAAATGCACTTTCAGGATAGAAGAATGTCGCGGAAGAGATAGTACAGCTTCACACGCGTTCTTGTTAAGCAGCAAAGGAGATCTCTTGATGTTTATTTTCTTAACAGCAACCTCTGCGCCATCTTGCATGAGAGCCAAGTACACAAAGCTGAAGTCAGGTCTAAATAATTAGGCACAAGCGTCAGTCAACAATAAACCAACATGTACAGTAATAGTATGACAATGCTGCAATATCCTGATATATGTTTAGCTTGTAATCAAATATCCTTCGCTGCAAGAGCTTACGATCTAGTGTGGAAGCTTCTGCTAGTATTGACATATTCAAAGACCATAATATGTTTTTCTGCAATTGATTTTTGCTTTATCCATATTTGATGTGCGAGATCAATTCTATACCATTGAAAATCATTCATATCTGAACATGACAGATAGCTGCAATGACGTGAACAGTCAAAGGATTTTCAGAAGATTTATCATAATCAAACAAATAAACCTGAATAACAGATTTCGAGCGACAAGCTTACTGATCCTAATCTGTCACAACATGATGGCACTCTGTACCGCACCCAGGATATGCGGATAAAAAATTGAAGTGCTGAACAGCCTTCGCGAAAGCAGCTAACATTTGACTTTCACATATTACAGTTACTTTTTATACGTACTATAACAAAACAGCCAAATACCCATTTCCGATGAGAAGATTTCTTTCACTGTCACAGTACGCAATGCTTAAACTAGGATGATGAGTTGAATGCAACGTCCTGATGAAACCGGTCGACATTTCAGACAGATATTCTAATCTAGCTATCCATCTATGAGAATTCGTTATCCATGGCCTGCAACGACTCACATCCCAATTACGTATTATTGAATCTGTAATGGATAATTTATTATTTCAATACTGTCAATAAATAGATCATAGACTGATTAAGATAATGGTACCGTTTTTCACCAACTCTCCTTTGGCCTGTTTCTTGGACTGCTTCGTTCCACATTTTGCCGGGAGCCCGGACTCATCCACGGATACTGTGTTCTGATTTTTGACAAGTGGATTGCTGAAACGTACTGTTTTGGTGATTCCTGCGAACTGTTTATTAAATGAATAGGAGTTCGTTAATAATAATATAAAACAGAATGAGAGCAATTCAATAAATCTGCTCATTTAATAACTATCATCACAGAATGAATGATTTTCTCAAGCCATTAACTAAGAGAGGGCAGATACTTACTTGAAAATTGTTCTTTATAGAAGTTGGGTGATAATGAGATTTTTCATTCAAGTTTGAAAATGACATAACCTGATATAAAAAAATAGAACAAATATGTTGTCACTAAGAAAGTTATCACACTTGATATCAAAACAATAGAAAACCTATTCACGTGCGATTCTCACTCACACGCGTGGTAAGCTAGCACTGTTTAAGCATAACAAAAAAATCTCGATACTCAACATCGAAAACTTTGATGTTAACTTATTCCTTATATAAACAAATAGCTTATCTGCTGTATGTACACATTCTCAATATGACAATCATAATCAAATGATATATTTTAATAATTCTTCGACCGCCTTACGCCTTCCTTCAAACAGTTCTCTAACACTGATATACGTGTTGCAACTACGTAAAGACATAAATTTAATATTGATTAAAATACTATATATAGTATCAGCTTGGCACGGAATATACCGCAACGTCGCACGAGGTATAAATCATAAATTTCAGCACGATGCAGCAACAAGTCGAGTGTTCTGTCTGTCTGTATGTACTGCACTTTGTATCATATCAGTGAGGTGAAAATTGACCAATGAAGTCACTGCATTTGCACGAACAATTCAACTGTGACCAATTCCGCCGCTGAAGAGTGAAAGTCACAATCCCTCTTCCATGACTGGTGACAACTATCTGCAGGTAATAAATCATTGATTGACTCAGAACAAATATGTAAGGTTACTGTACAATGGAGACGTGTTCACCGTAAACTATTTGTCCAAATATCCCGCTATGCCTATAGTGGGTGGGTGGGTGGTTGGGTAGGTGGGTTACTCAAATTACAGTATTAGGCATGCAGGGTGACTATTGTGGTATTTTCACGGTTTAGCGGTGTTTAATTCAACGGTGGGAACTGTACTGTTCACATAGAGATTAGGCTGACTAGGAAACAGCGAAAGACAGTCTCGTGACGTGTAGAGGATATACAATTCTATTCCCTATGACCTATGCCCTATAGGGATTCCCCAATGTATACTTGCAGTTAGTTACTGCGATACAAAAATTTCTACATTGTCGGGTTTTATTAAGAGAAACTATAGGACAGGAAGTTTTCACAAGTTTCACATTTCTAATGAATGTTTTGCACGCTGTATATGGACACCTCTTCGAAACTATGCACACAAAAGGAAATAGCGTACATCAACGTTCACCAAATTGTACTGGTTTATCGTAACTTCCTCATTGGATAACTGCGTACAAAGTACAGATGTAGAGACCCAGCGAGATTTTGAAAGTTGTATACAGTATTAGGCAAACAGCTAGTTCACATGGAGTTGCAAGGTAAACTGGCAGTTAGAGAAGAAATCGAGTGTAATGTATTCCACTGCTATTGCCCCAAATACATTGGGTACCTATATACGGAAGGTTAGCTTTAACGAACAAACTGAATAGCGAACGATTTTTCTGAAGAAAACTAAATTTGTCCAACGAGCTGAAATAGGAACGACGAAATATTTGAGATTGAGAAAATCAATTAGCGTAGCAAATAAGAAGGAAATAATATCTAAACATGGAACAAGTGTTCTATACAGACAATTTAATTAAAGAAAGGGGCACCGGAATGGATCATGTTTGTATATGGGCACCGCACTGATTATGAGAAGTTTGATGATGCAATCTCGTGGTGTTATAACTTATACCACACGCATAGTTTCTTCTTTATTTAAAATGACCAGCAAGCCACCCCTACTTCCTAGAATTGAAATGAGTCTTACTCACATGGGGATTGAATTTGGTATTTTTATATCAATTGTTACTCCCTATTGATGCGGCGCTAATAATACTGACGAACTTTCAGTAAACTATATGAAACGATTCATTTGAAGTTTCTCGACAACAGCTATTCTCCCAACAATATATAAACAAGTTTATTTTAGTTGCTCCAACAACCTTTAGGTTTATTGCATTCTACTTATTTTCTCTCAACAGTGGAAAAATATACGACACGATTACCAAAGGGATCTATGTACATTGTTAATCGGATAATAAAGCAGAACACTGAAATTAGCTTTGTTGATATTCTTTGATCAATGTAAAAATCGGTCAGTGCTTGAACCGGTCGTTTTATATTGTTATCAAGGAAAGGGAATGGGACTACGCACTATCAGGACAGAATTTGACATATGACAATTATCAGAACTATACAAATATTTTTTAGAACTTTTTCCAGTGTGATTCTATTGACTCGGACTATCGTGGTGCGACAGATTTCGCAACATCAGGAACAAATAGGATTGAAAGAAAATAAACAAAGGCGGGTTGGGTTATCTGTGTAAGTAAGGTCGATTGAGAGTTAGAGAAAAAATCGAGGGTATTGTATTCCACTGCTACGGTTCCAAAAATCATAAGAAGATTTGTCATTCAATCTCGTGGTGTTAAACTTGTATTCTTAGATAATAAAGCAGAATAATGAAACTAGCTCTATCGATATGCTTTGTTTTAGCCTGTTTTTTGACCAAGATAAAATCCGGTCAGTGCTTGAACAGGACGTTTTACATTGCTATCGAGGAAACGGAATGGGACTACGCACCGTCAGGACAAAATCTAATGAATGGCATTCAGCTTGAAAGCGATGGGTAACATAAGTTTTCATATTCGTTTATAAAAATATATTTCAATTCTACTTTCGTTGATGCAATTCTGTTTATGCACACGGCAGGGATGCGACAGTTTTTGCAACTAACGGAACAAACAGAATTGGAAGAAAATACAAAAAGGCGGTTTATCGCATGTATGATGACGAGGGATTCACTGTACTTCAAGTTCAGCCGGAACATCGTGGATTAGTATCCGCTGTGATGCGAGCTGAGGTGCAAACTAAGTTAGAATTGAGTGTAGGGTTGCAAGTACCTTTGTTGTGGAAATTATGATTCAATAGCGCAATAATTAAAACTGCGTTATATCGCTCACTTCATGTTTCTGGACAATTTAGTATCGTATGATGAACTTACTAA